>WBNM01003809.1:155078-369960 GCA_013399055.1 Ramphastos sulfuratus | reverse complement strand
CCCCCCCCCTTTTTTTTTTTCAGCCAATAGCTATCTATAATTTAAAATAATGATTAGGCTGTCCAGAACAGAAATAGTAGTTATGTCACAAGAACTAATCAGTGAGAAATGGTGGCAACATGGGGGTGGTGCTTGCAGAGCAGGGGTGAGGATACTGAAGACCACCATGAAGGTACAGCATAATCAAGAGGGAATCTACAGTCAAGTATAGTGTTACAACGGCAAAGGGGAAGAGAAGAAAGGTAGAATATGGGGCTCTTCACAAGGAAAACTGAGGAATATAAATGAAAACAAGAGCTTTAGTTTGCTCAATAACTAGTATTTGAAAAAAAAAGTACAGCCAGCTTACTGGGAGGACAGGGACCTGCTGGAAAGAGTCTAGTGCAGAGCCACAAAGATGAAGGGAATGGAACATCTCCCTTATGAGGAAAGGCTGAAGGAGCTGGGGCTTTTTAGCTTGGAGAGGAGGAGACTGAGGGGTGACCTCATTCATGTTTACAAAGATGGGAAGGGCAAATAGCAGGAGGATGGAGCCAGGCTCTGCTTAGTTATGTCCAATAATAGGACAAGGGGCAATGGATGCAAGCTGGAGCACAGAAGGTTCCACGTGAACATAAGGAAAAAGTTTCTCTGTTAAGGTGACAAAGCCCTGGAATAGGCTGCCCAGAGAGGCTGTAGAGCTCCTCTAGTTTTCAAAATCTGCCTGGATGCGTTCCTCTGTGACCTACTCTAAGTGATGCTGCTCTTGCACAGTGATCAGACTAGATGATCTTTCAAGGTCATTTCTAACTCCTAACATTCAGTGACTGTGAGATTCTGTGCATCACCAAGAACCAAGCACAGAGCTAAAGAGAAGGACTTGCAAACAAGCACTGCTCCACAGAAACCTGAGCAAGACAAGAGACAGCAATTGAGTGAGATGGGTAGTGGTAGAAATCTGTCTTGGCATCAAGTGGCTAAGACACGTTTGAAAGGAAAATGAAACAAATGAAAGCAGAGCTGAATTTAGCTTCCTGTGACAACTCCGGCTGCTATCCCTGATAGCTGCTAAGATATTCTGTCACATACAAGCTCCTCTTCAGGCCCTGGCTGGCTATAGGCCAGATGCTGTGGACAGCAACATCACAATTCTGCACATAACACATGTATCAGCTATGCCACAAGCCTCACCTTGCTTTTAAGCTCCTACAGAGATCTAAACCCTCTCCTCTCACTCCAACAAATCCACACCAATCTCAGTTCAGAGATGTTTTCACCACCATTTGTTTTCTTCAGAAACAGCCTCCTCCCACTTTCTACACACAAGGCAGCTCCCACAAAGTGAGCTGTTAATAAACTGTTAGCTTTTGAAAACCATAAATATTTTTTAGTCCAAGATCAAAAACGCAGATAAGATTGAAGTAAGCAATGCTTGGCTGAACAGGGGAGGGAAGCACCTCAATTCTTGCCCTTGTTAGGTCTCTCCTTCCACCATTCATTGTAAAGGATTTCTGTTACCCAGTAGGCACTTAATAGGAGAGGGGAAACATCTCTTAAATTTTTTAAGCCCACAAGGGGGAAGCTGTGGCCTGCGACAATGCAATTCCCCACTGAATCACCAAACTGAAAACCATGGAGGCCCTGAAATTTCTGTCCAACCTAACACAGAAACCAAGTTGTCGAATATTCCACCAAATCATCTGTATAAATAAAACAAAGGTAAATCATTCAAACCAGGATGAACTAACTCTGAACCAAGCGAGCCACCTCAAAAGAAGCCTCCAAAACTAATTAACACACTTGTCCCTCTTCCATCTCAATGGACCCTTTTCTGTGCATCAGCTGTCTTGAGCAGCACCAGCTTAAGGAGTTCAAGTCATGGATTCTGAGTTGCAAGTTATTTAGTTTCAGAATAAATTATGACCAACCTTAGCTAACAAAAGTGGATTAATAAGAGGAGAATCAGGCATCTTTTTTACTCTATTAGCGGCACTTAAAAGAGGAAGTCAAAGAGTTTTGGTTATGAGTGTCTTAAGCTGGTTTCTCCCTACTGGTGATGAAGAATAACTACTTTGCCTTCTTTCTTCACTTTCTTTTGGTCATGCTGTAAACCAGCCCCACTCTCTATTGTGCTAAAAACTGCTATTCCCCAACGGGACCAGATGTGTTTTTTCCAGCATACTCCTAATGCCCTGCCTCCAAAAAGTGGAGCAATCAACAAGGTTGTCATGCTCCTCTGTCTGCAACATAACATCACAAATTAAAGCTAAGAGGAAAATTACCTCCAAACATGACAGTCACTCAAGACCACTGTTCCCAAACTTATTCTCCTTGATACCAGTTTGACTGAAGAAGTGACAGAGCCAAAACAGCTGAGAAAAAGCAATCAGAGGCACCAAATGTAGCCACTCAGTGCCAGGGTCATTGCTAACAGAGCCTGAAGTTTCCATTAAGGACTGTTTCCCCCAAAAAAGCTCACTGATTTACAACTGGAACCTGGATTGATGTCTTTTAATACTCACTGAAGCCCAGCTGGCTGTAACACTCAAAAGCTGCTATGCACCAGTTGTTTTGAGTTAATCTAACACAGAAGGAAGGTTAAGTAGTGGAGTGATGGGGACTCGATATATACTACAGCCTGTAGTATACGCTGAAACTGAGAAGCATAGGTATGGTGAAATGAAGGCTTTTCTGTATGTGATAACTGTTATTCTGTACACCTTAAGGAGCAGAGCCAGATAAAAAGGATGGAAATCACTCCAGCAAACCAAAAGTGTCACTGATCTTTACCAGACACTGCTACTGAGCAGCTTTTTAGCCAGCACTGCAAAGGCTTGCCTTTTTTTGTCTATAGGGTAGACCTCAAACATCTTTTAAGTCCTTTTAACTAAATCCCTTCTTAGTTTTGGCAGCTGTTTTCAAGGCAACTCTCAAGAGTGCCAGTCACCCTGCTGCTACTCACACACCTGGATGAAACTGACACTCTAAAATGCCATTGTTTCAAATTTCCTTCTCTTTCACTGCAAAAAACACCTATGACAGTTTCTCCCTCTTGGTTCTAAGCAGAGAGCAGGACTTGCTGCAGACTGTCATTCATGTGGAAGGTGGCCAGGTTAAAGATCACTGACATTGTGACCTAGTCAATTGAAGCTTCACTATTACAGATTATAAAGCCATCATTGTACATCATGTAAACAGCTCACTGTTTTCAGTTTGTGATCTCCTGGGTCAATCGGCAAGCCCCTTTAGGAAGGAGTATTGCAAGATCACAAATGTGCCAACAACTACACTAAGCCCATGCCTGGCATTAACAGGTAACCACCCAAGGAAAGAACTGGTTTTAAACAGTCATGAACCTGCAGGTCCACCTATAAACATGACACACACCTCTTCCCACACCCAAGATACTTGAGTGTACTTCTCTGTCAGCATTCAACATCCACCTCTTCCATACGTTCTTATTGATGCCAGAACTCAGAAACAGGCACTAGCATGAAGGAGCCACCAAAGAGACAGCCTACAGTAAGATCCCCTCCACTCCAGCAGCAAAGCAGACAGTAACTAGTTTTAAAAGTTATTTAGTCACCTGCTAATTGGGAGAGCTAACACAAGGCCTTGGGAAACCATAAGCAATTATACTGCTGGACAGGAGAAAACCCTCCAATTAGAAGACTCCCTTTCAGATGTTCCCTACGCAAGTGGAAAGAGGCCTGGCTACAGGAACAGCACAAACTCTTCCTTTAAATTCCACATCCTGCACTATTAGAAAAGGGGAGACTTCCCTTAAAGTTGTCCAGTAAGTCGGGCAGATTTGCCTTCCTGACTGGAGTTACACATTTCCAGGCAGAAGCCAATATATACCACAAACTACACTTGCAAACTCTTGAGCATACACTTGCTAAACATTTCACAACCCAGACTAACAACATATGCCAACATTTACATTAAAGCCTAGGCCTCACACTGCTGAGAGGGCACTTTCAGAAGACAGGGAGGTTGCACACATTAACGCTATTTACCAGATTTCCACTTGCACCTTGATGTTCCAAACTCACCCAAATTTCTTTATTCTTTCCCACCTCCCATCCGGTACATGCAGAATCTATCACTGAGTTTACACCCACAGTTAAGAGAAGTTTCTAACTCATCTTCAGAGAAATTATCAAATGTTCCCCATACCTGTCAGCACCTTGAAAGTGCCCTTTCATAAAAAAAAAATATAGCATGTGGAAAACTTGTTTTTCACACTGTAATATCTAAAGCTTGTTCAAACCAATTATTTAAAACTGCATGCACACCGTCATCTTCTTGGGCATCACTCAAAATTCCACAGTTGCCCAGTTGGGTTTATTTCTTTACTGGATAAAACAAAAGGAGGAGTACTGTAATTTTAAGCTAGTGTTAATAAGTAAAATCAACCCTTACAGCCCACAGAAATAGAGTAGTGAAGAACCCAGGTAAGTTAACTAGAATCAGTGTTTGCTCTTAAAGCTTTTGATCTGCACTTCTATATGCCTAATGGGGCTCTTGCAAACACCAAGAAAAGGGGGATAAGAAAAGACATTTTGCTCCAATTACTACTCAGCTGTTTTCTTTTTCCCTCTCACTTTCTCAGCCAGTAGCACTCCTTAATGAAAACAGCTAATTACATGTTTTCCTTGCAGCATGTCCAATACTCACCTGCATTAAAAAAAGAACCAAGGAAATCAGCTTCTTGAACTATCTTAAAATACTTCAGCTGGATTACAAATGTGTTAGGGGTGTAATTTCCCTTCAAATACACTCACTTCTACAAGAGACAACAAAATGGGAAATGACATATGACTAGAAAAGGATGGGGAGCAATGGTTGCAGACCAGTAACACCAGAGAACAACTACAGAGGAAAGAGAAGGGCAAAGGCACTCACAACCAAGTCATCATCCATGACCAACAGCAACACAGCCATCTCCAACACCAAATGCCCCCAAAACCACCTAACAGCCTAGAGCTTTCAAACCAGGCAAGACATCAGCTGTGCCCTCATCCCAATTCTGCTACTGAGCAAACAACTACTTTGAGTAACAAGCAGAGATTTTATTACTACTTAGTACTAGTAAGACGTAGTTACTGTTTTGTTCTGCCAATAACTTTTGGATCAGCTTCGAGTTCTCACCTCAGCAGCAAGGATATTTCCTATCTACTCTACTGGACAGTTTACAAAGCTGTGAAAGTAAGTCTACAAAGTTTTGAGATAATGCCTGTCCTCTGGAGATGCCAAGCATCCAACCCTGACCTGTAAGGCAGAGCTGTCAAAGTCATCTTGGAAGCTGTGCCCCATTTCTTTTTTTTTTTTTTTTATTTACTATTTCTTTCCAACACATGACTTTCCTACAACTCAGGCTTCTTTCCTGTATCTCCTCACTCTTTGTTCCTCTCAGATGCAAACATTTACCTCTGCTTTCTGTTCTCACTTTTTAGGGCATCCAACCAGCTACAAAAAAAAACCCAACCTATTCCTTATGTTAAGGGGTTTGAAAACTATTCACAATGGACCTCTTTAAATGGCAAATTACAAGCAGTTCCCAAGCCACGCATTGCAGCGGGCCCTAGTTTACCACTTCTGCTGAAAGGGTATTTCCACATCAAGTTGCAGCTTTGGCCAAATACTAGGACAGCATCTGAACTGCTACAAGAAAAATCTTTATCCCACCATTGGTGAAAGTTCCCACTCATCTGGTTGTTGTTCCAAAACAGCCAACTTTACTTTGTCCTGGTGAAACCACAACTGGAGTATTGTGGAGTCTTCCTCTCTAGACACTTTCAAGACCCATCTGGATCTGTTCTGTGTGACCTGCCCTAGGTGATCCTGCTTTGGCAGAGGAGTTAAATTTGGCAAGGAATGGCTTGAGAGCAATCTCAAGGAGAAGTGCTTGGAGGTGCCAGTTGATGAAAAATTCAACATGAGTTGGCAATGCATGCTTGCAGCCCAGAAGGCAACCGAGTCCTGGGCTGCATCAAAAGAACCGCGATTAGTGGGATGAGGGTGGGATTCTGTCCCTCTTCTATGCTCTCATGAGACCCATCTGCAGCACTGTGTCCAGTTCTGGTGCCCCCAACACAAGCTGGACACCAAACTGCTGGAGTGGGTCCAGAGGAGAGTCACAAAGATGGGCTGGAGCACCTCTGCTGTGAAGACAGGCTTAGAATTGGGGCTGTTCAGTCTGAAGAAAAGGCTCCAGGGAGACCATATAGCAGTCCTCCAGTATCTGAAGTGGGCTACAAGAAAGCTGGGAAGGGACTTTTTACAAGGGCTTGTTGTGATAGGATTAGAGGGAACAGGTTGAAGCTTGAGGAGGGGAGATTTAAACTGGATATTGGAAAGAAACTCTTAGTGAGAGTGACAAGACACTTAACAGTATGTCCAGCAAAGTCACAGATACCCTTTCCCTGGAGGTGTTCAAGGCCAGGTGGGATGAGGCCTTGAGCAACCTGGTCTAATGAAACCTGTGTCCATGACAGGGGGGTTGGAACAAGACGATCTTTAAGGCCCCTTCCAGCCCAAACAATTCTACAAATCTATGAATCTCCAGAGGCCCCTTCCAACTACTATCATTCTACAATTCAAACCCACACCAGCTTTGTTGGATTTATCCACTACCACGAGATTCCTTGGATTCCCATTTGCAGGAACACAAAATCCACCACTGGCTCCTCTTCCAGAGGTCGGAGCAGGGTGGTGTGAGGGCTCTGGAAGGGCCACTTCACACATACACGAGCTCAGCGTCCCTCGAGCCCCCACTATGGCCACACTGCCCAGGAAAGCAGGCCATCTGCCTGTACTGTCAACATGCTAAGAGCGAACACCTCGCGTTGTGGGCCCTGTCCCCTAAACTGAGCGGCTCCAGAGCCTACCCGAGGAGGAACCTGCTGGGAGTAACCTGATTTTGCTTTAAGCCAGAGAGGGTTTAAGCAGCGCTACTACACCGGGCCAACGAGCAACCGGATAGCCTCGAAGGTGGGAGGAAACCCCAAAGCCACGATCCCTCGGGGACAACGAGTCGTGCCAACGCCTCTTGCCCCTCGGACAGCCGCCAAGGTACCGCTGCCGGCCGCTCCGTCCTCCCACCGGTATTTTACACCCCTGTTCGTGGCTTCCCGCCGGCATGGCGGCGCTCCCTCAGCCCGGTGCCGCTATCGCGATATAT
The DNA here is from genome assembly GCA_013399055.1 of Ramphastos sulfuratus. Classification (NCBI taxonomy): domain Eukaryota; kingdom Metazoa; phylum Chordata; class Aves; order Piciformes; family Ramphastidae; genus Ramphastos; species Ramphastos sulfuratus. Next base: position 362,795 of record WBNM01003809.1, on the reverse strand, counting down.
CGCACTCACCAAACGAAGTCATTGCTCTTATCCTCGTAGGAGTTGATAAGCCCGTTGCAGAGAGGGGTGAGCAGCGGCCTCTTCCTGCTGCTGCCGCCGCCCCCCGCTCCGCTACCGCCGCCCCCCGCGGAGGAGCCGCCGCCGCTACCGGGCCGCGCCGCCGCCGCCAACCGGGCCAGCCCCGCTCCCGAGCCCGACACGGCGGCCGCCACCAGCACAGGCCTCGCCGCCGCGCTGCCCGATGAGGACGAGCCTGGCGCCATGGCCGCCGAAGAAGAGGAGGAGGAGGAAGAGGAAGAAGAGGAGGAGGAGGCCGGGGTGGCAGCAGAAAGCGCGGTGGGGTACGGCGGCGGCGGACGGCTGCCCGACATGCCGAGGCCGGGCCGGGCGGAGCGGGGCCGAGGCTCGAGCGGCCTCAGCGCATCCCCGCGCGCGCAGCGCCCAGGAACAATACAGCNGAGAGAAAAAAAAAGAAAAAAAAAAAAAAAAAAAAAAAAGAAGAAAAAAAGAGGAGGTTGGAAACCACACACACAAAACGCGCCCGCCCGCGCGTCCCAGCCCGGCGCCCGTTCAAGCTTTATTGACAGGCTCACAGCCCGCCGCGCATGCGCCACCCGGCCCGGCCCGGGGCAGGGCTTCCCCCGGGGCGGGGCGGTACTGAGGCCCCGGCTGGGCTTCTGAACGCTGCCGCGGGCCTCGAGCTCTTCGGTGTGTGCTGGCGCTGCCTCGAGGCTTCTCAGGCCGGGCACCTCGAGGTGCTGCGGAGTCCAGGCAGGAGGGTCGGCAGCGGGTTAGGGGCTGTGTGACAGGGAGGAGGGGGCTGTGGGTCGGGAACCTTCCATTCCTGCCTGATCTCTGCCCTCCTTCCCTCCCTCCCTGCCCTCCTTTCTTCCTTACCTTCTTTCCCTACCTTTTGCCTTGCCCCCCTGTCTTCCTTCCCTATTCCTTGCTCTCTTTCCCGCCTTCCCTGCCCACTCCGGTGGAGGCCAAACGGCACAAGTGCAGCTCTTACTGTAATCAAGGAGAAGAAACTTCTTCACAGAAAGAGTTTTCACACTCTGGAGCAGGCTCCCCAGGGAGGTGGTTGAACTCCCATCCCTGGAGGTGTTTAAAATATGTAGAAATGTGGTGCTGAGGAACATGGTTTAGTACCAGGCTTGTAGAGTTAGGTACTGGTTTGACTTGATGGTCTTAAAGGTCTTTCCCAATGGAAATGATTCTGTGATTTCCACCTGGCGTGGCACTGCATCCATATGTGGCAGGACTGAGGGGGAAGGAAGGCTGTGGGCTCCTCAGGGACTGCCTTTAGCCACCCCATCCCTCAGTGGAACAAAGTCTTCCCATGAAGGAACAGAACTGTGCTTCCCAGGATGCTCTGTCTTGCAGTTCCTGCCTCAGATGTTTTAAACAGAGAGTAGATTCAGACGATGTCTGAGGAAGAGATACTTTACACTGAGGTTGGTGAGGCGCTGGCCCAGGTTGCTCAGAGAGGTAGTAAATGCCTCATCTGCCTTCCAGGTCAGGTTGGATGGGGCTCTGAGCAACCTGATCTAATTGAAGATATCCCTATTTACTGCAGGGACTTGGACTAAACGGCCTTCAGAAGTCTCTTCCAACCCAAAATATTGGATGATTTTATGTGTATCCCAGAAGAGCAGCTCTACACCTGCTGAGCTTTATCTTGGCTATCAAACATCATGTATGGAAAGACATCCAGTAATGTGTTAACAGCTTTGCTGGGCTTGAACCAACTCTCTTCTGTGCCTGGGTAAGTGGGAATCCCTCTAAGGAAGTCTATGGGGTGCTCTCGTTTCCCTACAGCAGCCCATGGGTTTACAGACACAAGGGCAACTGCACAAGCTAATGACTAAATTGCTAATGAATTATACCCTAAAGATGTTTTGGATGTTAAGGGAAATGTTGCCTCTAGGCCCGGACTTTCACAAGCCAAAAGGATGGGTTCCCAAAGCTGCACTTTCCAACTTTTCAGCTTGGCTATCTGGTGTTCCCTTTCATTTCTCTTCCAACAACCTATAGAAACATTGCCTGCTTTGTGATGAGTAACTGTATTGTCTGCAGTCAGCTTTACCTGTCTAGGGTTAAAGAGGCAGCTGGTGAAACACTAGGGCATTCCCTGAGGATGGTAATCCTAAACTCAGGTATGGGAAAACGCCCAAAGAGATCAGCTCTGCAGCACTCCTCCCAGTACAGACATCAGAGTGAGCTTTCCCTGGGCTGTAAAACCAGTATGAGAGCTGGTAAAACTGGTCTGAGAGAAAAGAAAAGGTGGCTTCAGGTAGGCAGAGTTGGTCAGGAGACCTCTCTGGCATGCAGCAAGGTGGCAGGGACTAAAGATCACAGATGTCCCAAAGGGAGCACAGAGTAATACAGCTCTTAATTTACTCTGGAGATGCTGCTGCAGTTGGAGAGCTGTGGAGTGCTTTTCCTGGCCTCCCCTCTCAACTCTGATTAAACACCCTTGGGTATTTGCCTCTGTGTATTTAACCCTAATGTCGATTAAAAAAACTCAAGACAGTCAACAAGACCCAAACTGTCTCCCTGAGGAATGTTATTGTGGATACCTGGATGGGTGCAAGACAGAAAATTCAAAGGCAGCTTCTCTTTGAGATCCAAGTTAGCAGTCTCACCTTTACAAGCTGACTTCTACCGTTATAGTCACTCCCATTACTGCTATTACTTAACTTTTTGTTGTGCTTATTAAAAAGTTTCCTTTTAGTGTTTTTTTTTTTTTTTAGGTTTGCGGGGTTGTTTTGTTTTGTGGGGTTTTGTTTGTTTGTTCTGGGGGGTTTTTTTTGTGGTTTGGTGGGGATTTTTTAGTCCTTGTGTTCTTCTGCCTTCTGAGTGGTCTCAGGACCAACTCCATAAAGACATTGAAACATATCCCCCCTGTTTTCAGTAGGAGCTAAAAAGAGCCTAAATACCTTAAAAAGATACCTAAACACTGTTGGTGTCTGTGTGCATCATATTTCCTATTGCTGAGAGAAAGGAAATCCCCATTTTCCTGTCTTCCAAAGGAATTAAAAGCTCCGTGGATAACTTTCTGCAATGAACTTTTAGATTTCCAAGTGAAGAACTAAGTAGTAGTAAGCAGTAGTACAGGCAATAGCATGTCTGCATAGAATCATAGAATGATTGGAAAAGATCTTTAAGGTCATCAAGTTCCAACCTTTAACCCAGCACTGCTAAGTCACCACTAAACCATGTCCCTCAGCACTACATCTACACAGCTTTGAAGTCCATCCAGGGATGGGGACTTCACCTCTTACCTGGTCAGCCTCTTTCAGAGCTTGACAACTCTTTTGGGGCAGAAATCATTCCTAATGTCCAAACTAAACCTGCCCTGGGGCAACTAGAGGATGTTTCCTCTAATCCTATCACTTACTCCTTGGGAGAAGAGACCCTCACCTCACTCTAGCCTCCTGTCAGGGAGTTGTGGAGAGCCAGAAGGCCTCCTATCAGCCTCCTTTTCTCCAGGCTGAACAACCCAAGTTCCTTCAGCTGCTCCCCATAACATCTGTGCTCTAGACCTTTCAACAGCTTTACTGACATTCTTTGAACACACTCCAGTACCTCACTGTCCTTGTACTGAGAGGCCCAAAATTGAACACAGTATTGGTGGTGTGGCCTCAGCAGTGCTGAGTGCAGGGGAACAATCACTGCCCTGGTCCTGCTGGCTACACTTTTGCTGGTACAAGCTGGGATGCCATTGGCCTTCTTGGCCACCTGGGCCAATATGCTTCTTGCATACTGAAGTAATGACTGGTCTTTGAAAAGTCTTCCTGTTCTTTGGTTCCATTACTGCTTGTGCTCCAGGGAGGAAACATGACACTGGTAAAAGCTGTTAAAGATCAAACATATTCTATTTGCCTTCACAACACCTCCTCCACCCACCAGTCTGGGACTGAGCATGACACCCAACACCTTCAGCACCAAAGGACCAACTCCCTAATACTTCAGATTTAGGACATCATCATGAACTCTTGAAGACCCTCAAGTGAAGACGTTCTCTTCACTGCCCTGATTCATACTGAGCAGCCTCTGGCTTCTGGAGACATTTTGTTCCTGGAGTTATCTCTTCTTACTAGCACCAAGATCAATGTACGCAGTCTAAGGGAAGATTATACTACTTCCTGGAGATAGCTGTGCATTTTACCAGGATAAAGGACTTGGATAAAGTCTCCTGGCTTTAAAGTTCACTGCAGCTGGAGCAGTAGTGTGTCAGTTACCTTCCAGTCCTTATTAGGATGAAAGGAGCTCTAGGTATTAATTTGCTGCAGTCCAAGTATTGACAATGCTGTTGTTAGACTCCATGGCAGGGGTACAAGAGTGAAACATGACAGATCAGCTGGAAGAGATTTCTCTCTGTCTCCTCCATTCTGCAGTGTGCCACTTGCTTGCACCACCTCAGGGCTGGGAACCCACATTGAAGCAGAATTCATGATGGGTTCAAGGACATGGAGGAGAGTCCTAATGTGAGACGCTTGGACCCTCTTGTAGCTCTTTCTAGGATCCTGTTTATCACAGTATCACCAAGGGTGGAAGAGACCTCAAAGATCATCAAGTCCAACCCATTACCACAGACCTCGAGACTAGACCATGGCACCAAGTGCCACGTCCAAACCCGCCTTGAACACCGCCAGAGACGGTGACTCCACCACCTCCCTGGGCAGCCCATTCCAGTGGGGAATGACTCTCTCAGTGAAGAACTTTCTCCTCACCTCCAGCCTAAACTTCCCCTGGCACAGCTTGAGACTGTGTCCTCTTGTTCTGGTGCTGGTTACCTGAGAGAAGAAAGCAACCTCCTCCTGGCCACAACCACCCTTCAGGTAGTTGTAGACAGCAATAAGGTCTCCCCTGAGCCTCCTCTTCACCAGGCTCAACAATCCCAGCTCCCTCAGCCTCTCTTCATAGGGCTTGTGCTCGAGGCCTCTCACCAGCCTCGTTGCCCTTCTCTGGACACGCTCAAGCACCTCAATGTCCTTCTTAAATTGAGGGGCCCAGAACTGGACACAGTACTCAAGGTGTGGCCTAACCAGTGCAGAGTACAGGGGGAGAATGACCTCCCTGCTCCTGCTGGCCACACTATTCCTGATGCAGGCCAGGATGCCATTGGCCTTCTTGGCCACCTGGGCACACTGCTGGCTCATGTTTAGGCGGGTGTCAATCAGCACCCCCAGATCCCTTTCTGTTTGGCTGCTCTCCAGCCACTCCGACCCCAGCCTGTAGCTCTGCATGGGGTTGTTGTGGCCAAAGTGCAGCCCCCAGCACTTGGATTTGTTGAAAGCCATCCCCTTGGACTCTGCCCATCTGTCCAGGCGCTCGAGGTCCTGCTGCAGAGCCCTTCTGCCCTCCAACCCACCAACATCTGCCCCCAGCTTGGTGTCATCTGCAAACTTGCTGATGACTGTCTCAATGCCCTCATCCAGATCATCAATGAAGATGTTAAAGAGGATGGGGCCCAGTACTGATCCCTGGGGGACACCGCTAGTGACAGGCCTCCAGCTGGATGTGGCACCATTCACCACCACTCTCTGGGCTCGGCCCTCCAGCCAGTTCCTAACCCAGCACAGAGTGTTGCCATCCAAGCCACGAGCTGACAGCTTAGCCAGCAGTTTGCTGTGGGGGACAGTGTCAAAGGCCTTGCTGAAGTCCAGGTAGACCACATCCACAGGCCTCCCCACATCCACCAGGCAGGTCACCTGATCATAGAAGGAGATCAGGTTGGAGAGGCAGGATCTGCCCTTCCTAAATCCATGTTGGTTGGACCTGAGCCCTTGGCCATCCCTCAGGTGCGCAGTTATTGCCCCCAAAGAGTTACTTGTTTCCTCACTTAAACTGGGTATTACCTTTTTGGTATTACATTTGTCTCCCTCCTAAAGGAGATATGTCTGTCTTCCTTCAAAGGCTTGTGGAACACAGAAAGGCAAGCACCTCCTCCCCAGCCAGTAAACACAACTCATTTGTGAATGGCCTGAAACTTAGAATCACAGAATGGTAGTGATTGAGAGGGACCTCTGGAGACCATCTAGTCCAAACCCCATGCTAAAGCGGCATCACCCTGAGCAAGTTGCTCAGGATCTTGATGTCCAGGCAGGTTTGGAATCTCTCCAGAGAAAGAGACTCCACAACCTCTCCGGGTAGCCTGCTCCAGGACTCCAGCACCATCACAGCAAAGATTTTTTTTCTTCATGTTCAGATGGAACTTCATGGCAATCTTCTAGTTTGTGCTCACTGTCCTTTTGCTGGGCACAAAACTGATATTTCTGACAGACATACATTTTGGATGACTGGCTATAGGAATCTGCTCTGATCCTGTATTTTCTTTATTTTCCAGTCTCCAAAGATCGTTACTCACTGTGTCCTGAGCAGCGCAGTACCAGTTCTGATACTGTGTGAGAAGGAGTGATGTCCTAAACATGACATTAAAGAAAGGAGCAGACAAGGACTGTCTATAGATGGATGAACCTTATTACCAAAATAGGTTCTGCACTTCTGGGTACATAAATCCCACTTACAAGCCCCGAGTTTGTGACTTCTATGACTGCAGCTCCATTTACCTGTGCAACAGGCAGTGGCAGCTGTGATGCCCAGTGGTGGCAGAGACACAGTAACCATTAAGGAGGCTCTGCATGGATCACTGTGCAAGGAGACTAAGACTTCTCCCAAGCAGAAGGAGCATGGGCCAGATGTCTGGGGGAAGTGACAGTCACCTCCTGGGCTCAGCTCTGGTGACTGATTAGGAAAATTACTTCTGCTTCTGTTTCTGAACCCATTGCTGCCACCTAATTTCCACTGGGTCCGTTAGTCTGTTCAGGAACGCAGAAACTCCTGCTAGGATCTGCCACCTTGGCTTGGGAATTGCTACTCCAAAGGTCATTAGAGAGCTTTATTAATAATCATTGCCTTAACCTCCCAGTTAGCCAGTGACAGAAATGCCATTTCTCCCATTTTATAGCTGAGAAAAATGAAGCGTAGACAGATTCATCACCTGCTACAGAGTCAATGGGAACTCTTAATGCTCCATAAATCTGAAAATTAGGCTGTCAGCAACTTCTCCTAAAGCTAACCTGCAGCAAAGCTATCCAGGAGATGCAGTCTCTACCCATCAGGTACTCTCCCTCCTCTTTTTACTGGGAAAAACCTGGACACATCTCTATGAATTTCAATTCCTGAGGTCAGGCACGAAGACATGAGGATCTGGAGGGCACAGTCAGACCAGGGAAGAGAGTTCAGTGCTCCCTGCCCACCACAGGTATGTCCTCTGCAGGACAGCAGAACCCTCTTGGCTCTTGCACAGGGTAGAGCCTCTGAGGAAGGGGCATGATGCACTTAGTGGCTGTGTTTTGACAGAGGGATAGGAACTGATTGCTCCTATAGCAACTCAGGTATATAGAATAGAATCACAGAATCATTTAGGTTGGAAAAGACCTTTAAGATCATTGAGTCCAACAATTAACTCAGCATTGCCAGGTCACCACTAAACCATGTCCCTCAGCACCAAATCTACAGGGCTTTCCAATCCCTTCAGGGATGAAGACTCTACCACTGTCCTGGCCAGCCTGTTCCAGGGCTTGACAATCCTTTCTGTGAAGAAATTTTTCCTAATGTCCAGCCTAAGTCTCCCCTGGTGCAACCTGAGGCCATTTCCTTTTGTCCTATCACTTGTTCCTTGGGAGAAGAGACCAACACCCACCTTGCTACAATCTCCTTTCAGGGAGTTGTGGAGAGCCAGAAGGTCTCCCCGGAACCGCTCCCAGGATGAATAACTCCAGTTCCCTCATCCGCTTCTGATAAGACACATGCTCTAGACCCTTCACCACCTTCATTGCCCATCTCTGGACCCACTCCGCCTCCTCAATGTCCTTCTTGTGGTGAGGGACCCAAAACTGAGCAGAGTGCTCAAGTTGTGGCCTGACCAGTGCTGAGGACAGAGGGACAATTGCTGCCCTGGTCCTGCTGGCCATGCTGTTTCTGATATAGGCCAGGATGCTGTTGACCTTCTTGGTCACCTGAGCACACTGCTGGTTCACATGCAACTGGCTGTCAACCAACACTCCCAGGTATTTCGCTACTGGACATATTTTCAGGCACTGTCCCTCAAGCTTGTAGCATTCATATGCTTGTTGTGACACAATCTGGCACTTGGCCTTGTTGAACTTCATCTCACTGGCATTGGCCCACTGATCCAGCGTGTCCACATCCCTCTGGAGATGGTTTGTGCCCTCTAGCAGATCAACACTCCTGCCTAACTTGGTGTCATCTGCAAATGTACTGAGGGTGCATTTAATTTCCTCATTCAGATCATTGATAAAGACATTAAAGAGAACTGGCTCCAGTACTGACCCCTGGGGAGCACCACTTGTGACCAGTCACCACCTATAGTTAACCCCATTCACTACAACACTTTGAGCCCAGCCATCCTGCCAGGTGATGATGTGTCTGCTCATCGACTGAAATGTGACTGTGAAGGAATATTTGGTTATTAAAATATACAATTTAGGGTAGCTCAGACTGCTTGGGATCTTAGTACAGCAGGGACAAGGGCAGACCAAGTTGGTTGGTTTAGTTTTTTTTATAATTTCTAGTTCAGTAGTGTTGGAGCAAGTAGTGCTGGGAGAGAGGATGCTTAGTGACATCTGTTAGAGTTAAGATTATATAGACTTACATTAAAAAAAAAAAAAAAGTTTTTCAGCCTCAGGCTAATTCCACATTAGTGCAGAGATTTTGAGCAAAAACTGTTTAACCATTCTTGGAAATGAAGAATCAGCAAAATAAAATACTGACTTTTACTGCTGAATTTAAAAGGCTATGCTCCTTTAAAGATATAAAAAAAAACCCAAAGAGGGTAACTGAGCTACATCATTCGGGTCTTGTGAGGGAGTGTTTGACTTGATTGAGCTAAAGTGAGGTTAAAATAATTTGGTGATTCTTCTTTAATACTGAAATACTGTCTCCAAGCTTTCCAGTGACCCAAAGAGAAATGTCCATGCAGCTGCCATTTCAATGTGTATGCATTGGGCCAATGCTACAGAGGAGCCTGGTTTCATTTCTGACCTACACAAGCAGAAAAACCTGACTCACTGCTCAGAATGATGAAATTCCCTTTACAGAGGGAAAGACAAAAGATACCATCTTGTTCTTAAACACCACACCATAATACATGTGCCTGGGGGCAGAGCGAGGGTTCCCTTATGGTATGTCCTTTTGCTCTGAATGTCTTTGACCTTGTATTCCAAGAGTGGCAAATATTAACTAAACCGTCTGCTCAGCATAAGCAGAACCAGGGATGGCTCCTCTATCATATAGGCTTGGCCCGCCCTTCTTTGTGCAACCACAGGTCCACCTCAGGATACTGCAGCACAGCTGAAGCTTGCTGGTTCTCTCATAGTGCAGTGATGAGGCTCAGCCATTAATTACCTGGTGTACCTGGGCCCAAAGGTGCCTTAAATCCAACCAAACTCAGACACATGAACATGGAGGAGAGCAAGATCCTTGCTTAGTGCCTGTTTTGGAAGCATATTCTTGTGAAGCACAAGGAACCCACAGCCCTGTCACTGTACAGGTAAGTGCTAGGGTCTGACCATGAGCAAAACAGAGGCAGGAAAAAGGAAGGTGGAGGGCAGTGTTAAGCTCTGCCCCTACATGCAGCATCATGCCAGCTGCCAGGACTCTAAAGGCAACAAAAAACTTTGATTGTCCAAACCAGCCTCATTTGGGACCTCCTGCCATGCACCCGATATACATTGTCCCAGGAGCTTCTCCTTGTTTGGGATTTGATGCAATGCTAGCTGTCCCTAGTTCTACCCAGACCTGGTGTCTGTGCTGTAGGTAGATGGCCTCCAGTTCTGCTTCACCTGCTGTTCCTGGAGGGCCCTAGGACCTGTGTCCTTTGCTGTGTTTGGGAGTGATGATGGATCCTGTTCCCAGCGCCCAGCTCTGCCTACTGTGTCCAGGTCCCATGAGGCTGCACCCTTGCTGGTGAGTGTCTTGTTGTGCTTGGGGTCACAGTTGACCTCTGGCTTGTCGTCTATGTGTGGGACAGCCCTATTCCTGCTGCTCATTCATGTTGCAGATGTGGCTGTGCCCTGTTCCCCTGCCAGCTTCCTCTGCCTGCTTTCTCTTTGCTAAGCTGGGTAGATACTAGGTCACAGGGAACCCCTGCAAAAAAGCCAGCTGTTTGGTTTCGATGAGCTGGTAGAAAACTGGCAAAAGCTGCTTGGTTTCTCTCTTGTTCCCTGGCTCCTTTTCTAAACTAGGGTTCTAAAAGGCTTTCTGTGGTCTTGCTGCTTCCTTTGAGACGCTGCAGCATCACTGCCCTGCTTTGCTGCTTCTCCGCCAGGTGATGTCTCCCCAGCCCTGCTTGAGGCAAGGCACAATTTGGACTGTCATGGCCAAAGAGGTGTCTTGGAGAAGCTGTCCTCCCTGGGACAGCCTTCAGCCCAGGAAATGAGGCTGTCTTCAAGGCAACAGTACTTAGCAATGTTTTATTAACGTCGGGGGTCTCAGCTGGGGATGAGGAAGCCTCCGCTGTACCTCAGGGAAGAGGATGGGTTTGGGAGAGACCTGCTTCTTCTCACTACCAGCGTTTACCATCAGAGGGCAAGCTCGGCCCAGGCGAAGATGCTCCGTACCCAGATACTGCAGTCTGCTGCTGCCCAAACCCAGCTCTGTCAGGGCTGCTGCTGCCAAATAATGACAATGGAGAGGGCGGCCGTTTACCGTCCCTCTCGCAAGGGACGGATTCAGCTTCCCATCTCTGCCTGCTACCAGGAAGGGCTCTTTTCCCTGCTTCCCCCAAAACCAAGTCTCACTTTGCAGCGAGGATACTGCTGTGAGCTGCAAGGCGGAGATACATGAATGGTTTGGGCTGGAAAGGGCCTTAAAGATCCAACACCCCTGCCATGGACACAGACACCTTCCACTAGACCAGGTTGCTCAAGGCCTCATCCAACCTGGACTTAAACATGTCCAGGGAGGGGACACCCTCAACCTCCTTGGGCAACCTGTTGCAGTGTTTCACCATCCTCAGTGTAAAGAATTTCTTCCTAATATCCAGTCTAAAATTGCCCTCTTCAAGCCTAAATCTCATCCTATCATTACATGGCCTTGTAAAAAGTCCTTTTCTGGCTTTTCTGTAGCCCCCTTCAGGTACTCAAAGACTTCTCACCTCCAGGCTGATAGCCCCAACTCTCTCAGCCTGTCCCCATAGAGGATGTGCTCCAGCCCTCTGATCATGACCCTCCTCTGGACTTGCTCCAGCAGTTCTATGCCCTTCTCATGTTGGGGGCCCCAGAACAGTACTTCAAGCAGGGTGTCAACAGAGCAGACTAGAGAGGCAAAATCATGTCTCTTGTCATGCTGGTCACAGAATGATGCTTTAAGCTCCATGTTGGGTCAGTTTATTACAAAAAAGATTCCCAGAAAGTAGCAGGTTTGTGCTTTGGTATCCTGAATATAACATCCCCCAGTGCCTCCTTCAGCAGAAACTGTCTTTATGGCTGAGATTAGACATTGAACAGGACTTGGAAAAGCTATGCTGGCTGGTGCTTGCTTTTCTATCCAGCATCTTGCTGCTATCCAGAGCTACCAATAAGAATAGCTGCACAGCGCCAGCAAAACAAGTAGCATTAAGATGACTTCTATGGGACTGGTGCCTCTCAACTGCTTCAGATGCCTCCTGCAGGAGCAAAGAAAACTGCTTTATACTACGGCAGTTCTGGCCTCTTCCAGGAGCCCCATGTGCTGGCATGTGGTCCTTTGCTGCCAACTCAAGACCCTCCGTGCTTCCCAGGGCGTTTGGTAAGGATTTACGTCTTGCCAGCTCCCCCCTTTGCCGCTGAATCTCAGGCTTAATCCACACCCCCCTGGCTGGCCAGAGTCTTCCTTTAAAAAGCCTGAGGCTGGAGAGCTTTTCAGAGGGGAATAATGAACCAGACGCTTTCCCGGTGTCTCTCTTTGTTTTTAGAGCCGTGGGTCTCCCCTGAGGACAGAGAGCCCTTTGTACTACACGGGGTCTCCTTACAAAAGGGGGCTTGTGAACAGAGCATCCTCCCATCGGGTATCACACCAAACTGGGGTTGTTTTCCCACCTGCCCTGCTAGTGTAAAAGCCCTTTCTGCGTGCAGGGTGACTGAGCCAATAGCTTTAACCTTGGAGATGCATGATGTGGGTATATAGGATCCCTTGGTGCCATCCTGCTGCCCAGCCTCTGTCTTGCTGAAGGGTAAATGAAGGGTTAACCTGGTTGTCATCTACCCTGCCCAGCTGATATTTGGAGCAAAGCCACATTTCATTCTCTAGATGGCCAATAATTGAATAAACTGTGCGTCTCGAGTGAATTTAAAACCAAGACAGGAGCTCTCACCACCAGAAGTCGATACATTTTCTCTAGCAGTGATTTTTTTCCCCCTGGAGTTAATGCCACAGCCTCCTCTTCCAGGGACTGAGGACATGTTTCTGGGCCGTCAGCTTTTGCCTGATGTGTGGCTTTAAATTTAGATATCTCTGTGCATAAAGGAGATTCTTATTTCTATTCCTTGCTAAGGGTGAAATAATATATTCACAAAATGCATTTTGTTGGAAGGGACCCTCAAAGGTTATCTTGCCCAAACCTCCTGCAGCCAAAAGGGACATCTCCATCCAGATCAGGTTGCTCAGAGCACCATCGAGTTTGACCTTGAATGTCCTCAGAGATGGATCCTCAACCATATGTTTGGGCAACCTGTTCCAGTGTCTTACCACTCTGATTGTAAAGAACTTAGTCCTAAAGTCCAATCTAAACCTACCCTGCTCCAGTTTCAAACCATTGCCCCTTGTCCTTATCACTACAAACCATTCTAAACAGTCCCTCCTGAGCCTTACTGTAGGTCCCTTTCAGATACTGAAATGTACCTATAACGTCTCCCCAGTCTTGTCTTCTTCAGGCTGAACAGCCCAACCCTCTCAGTCTGTCCCCATAAGAGTGGTGCTCCAGCCCTCTGATCACCTTTGTAGCCTTCCTCTGGACCTTCTCCAATAGGTCAAGGTCCTTCTTGTGTTGAGAGCCCCAAAGCTGGACACAGTACTTCAGGTGAGGTCTCACAAGAGCAGAGTAAAGGGGAATCACCTCTCTCGACCTGTTTCTTTCAATGCGGGCCGGGATGTGATTGTCCTTATGGGCTGGAAGTGCACATTGTTGGCTCATGTCCAGCTTCTCATCCACCAGTACCCTCAAGTCCTTTTCTACAGGGTTGCTCTCAATCTCATCATCACCCCACCTGGGCTGATAATGAAGATTGCCATGGCCTAGGTGCAGTTCCTTGCACCTTGCCTTATTGAACCACATGATACTCTTTTTAGCTCCCTTCTCCAGCCTGTTTGGGTGCCTCTTGATGACATCCTGTCCTTCAGTCTTAACAACTGCACCACTCGTCTTGGTATCATCTGCAAACTTGCTGAGGAGAAAATCCAGAGCTATGTCTCAAATGGTCTTAAAATCACCATGCCTTAAGCAAGATGCTTATGGTTTGGTGTTGTGCAGGATCCTTGCCCAGGTAACACAGGGAAAGAAAAGCAGAAGACTGCACACACTGCCCAGGTGTCTAGCTCTGCTTAGATCAGATGGCAGAAAGCAATGGCATGTAGCTAATTAACATCCTGCTAATTAAATATTGGGTGCTCCTCGTGTTCCCTCACAATAAATCACTCTGTTTCAGATGGCAAATTCTCTCACTGTTGCTTAATACATGGTTACACAGTGGACCTAATGAAGGCTGTCTCCTGCTAAGTTGAGACTGGTGATTTATTGAGCTGCTCAAGATATATTTGCTTTGGTACTTCTTTGTGTTACTCTTCACAGATACTCAAATAAATGCCTTTGAGTCTGGGAAGCCAGCAGCTTTTTGGCACATGTTGGTTTTGCAAACAGAGGCAGTCACACCCAGCAGAGAGGTTGTTGGATGTCAGTGCTACGTGGTGGGCAGTCAGGGATGCACCACTGCAATCTGTGCCTCATCAGAAGTACCTGGCACTGCTGGTGCTTCAAACCTCGCTGAGCACAATAATTGCATGGAGCTGTTTGCTGTCAATCTGCTGTCTGCACGTTATTAATGGGAGAGACGGAGTGAATAATTAGGACTAATGACTAAATTAGAGAAAGTTGTCATCTATTCATGAGCAGTTTGCAGTGAGAGGCAGTGTTCAGCAATTAAAGATAGGCAAAAATGATTCCTTCCTCTTTGCAAACATGCTCTGCATTATGCAAATACATAAACACCCACACCTGGCTCAGTGGCGAAGCTTCAGCTTCCCACAGCTCTGTTGTGGTGCTTAAACTGGTGTGATGTAGTTGCCAGAGGTGCTGCGGATCCCCCACCCCATTCCAGGCTTTGGAGCTGGTTATCTTTAGGAAAGCAAGAGTATCTATCTAAAGCCTAAATTGTGGTCTGAGGATCATACAATGGTTTGGGTTGGAACAGAGCTTTAAAAGTTACCTAGTTCCAGCCCTCTTGCAACAGGTGGGGACACCTGCTGCTAGATCAAGTTGCTCAAAGACCCATTAAACCTGGCTTTGGATGCTTCCAGGAATGGAGTGTCCACAACTTCTTTGGGAAACCTGTGCCAGTGCCTCATCACCTTCACAGTGAAGAATTTCTGCCTTGTATCTACCTTCTTTTAATTAAAGCCATTGCCCTTATTAAAAACTTCCATTTTTCATGCAAGCCGCCTTTAGAAATCTGAAGGCCTCAAAATATCCCTGAAGCCACCTCTTTTCTAGGCTAAACAACCCCAACTCTCGCAGCCTTTCTTCAGAGAAGAGGTGCTCCAGCAGTTAGGTTGTTTTGATGACCTTCTAACAAGTCCATGTCTTGTACTCTGAACATCAGAGGTGGGTTCTCACCAAAGTGGAGCACCATCTCTGCGGGCTTGCTGGCCATGCTGCTGGTGGATTAGCCAGGACGCAATTTGGTTTCTGAACTGGAAGTACATATTGCTGCCTCCTGTCCAGTTTGTCACTCACTGGTGTCCCCAAGTCCTTCTCTGTGGGACTGTTCTCAACCAGAGAATTTGGCCTCCTGTTTTGGATGCTGACAATCAGTTTGTGGAGCTGGAAGAAACATTTTATTTTCAGCTGCCTCAAATGGTGAAAGCTCAACATGAGTGTGGAAAAAATAACCACCATGGGAAGAGTGAGTGGCTGGGGTGGCTTTGCCAGACCCAAAGGCAACTGAGGGGAAGGTAGAGAAACACTCGCCAGGTGCACACAGATCGGACAGAGAAGGAACAAAATGTCCCTGGAGGAAAAGGCATGGACTGATTGGTTTCAACTGCAGCAAAAGAGTTAGGAAGACCTGATGGAACTCCTTTCTGCCAGGGGTGAAAAAAAAGTGAAGCAGTAGGAAATGTCCCCTTTGGCAGAAGGATCCAACCTTGCTGCTTTCCCCCTTTGTCCATGTGGAGGATAATGTTTGGAAGTGGATCTTGGAGATGAGGATGTTTGGAAAGGTGAGGAGACTTGCAAAGGTGCAGGTGGGCACTGAGGGGCAGCCTTCACTTCAGCTAGCTTCAGCCATCCCAAAGCTAGTTGTTGCAGCAAAAGCTGCTGTCTGTGATCCCTTGATGGCCAAAAGACTGAATGAGCAACCCTGAGAGAGATTAATTTAATCTAAGCCAGTTGCCTTGGATTCCTGGGATGAATCAACCTTTGGATGGAACTCTTGATCATTGTTCACTCACCCACCAGAGAGAATCCTAAAAGATTTGTTTGCTTTAGACAACCAAGCAAGCTTACCAACCTTACCAGTGTCTGCTGTGAGATGAGATTAATTCAACCAGAGTGCTACAGGAATTTTGCATGGAAATCCACAGGCAAGGTCAAGAACCCAGGGGTCTGCTGAACCTGTGAAATCCCTCTCTAGACTACCTGGGGCTGGCTGATGTCCATACGTCAACCCTTGTGCATGCTTCTCAACCACACTGCCCACAAACCCATTTTTGTTGAGTCTGGTTTTCACCAAGGCTGGGGAACTGCTGAAAGATGTCATTCCACAAAAGTTCACTTCAAACATTTGTATCTGCTTCCAGGCAGGAGCTGTACTCGAGGTACTCACTATCCCAAGAACTCTTGAGCCAACTAATTTTCTGGTGGGAAAGCCTGCCAGTGTGTTGAAGGCTGAGGGGAATTCTGTGGAACACGTTCAGAAAGCAAATGATTGATTCATCATCATCAGTGGTGGAGAACTTATTCCAGGAATCCTGCGTGTGCCAAGACGGAGCCTGTCGAAGCCAGCGAAAAGGCATCCTTGGATTTGGGTCATCACTCCACGTAGGGAAAGGCACTGAGGCCCTGGTACAGGAGAGCTTAACTTCCAGCGCCTGCTCAAGACTAATTGGCCTCCGTTAACGTCAATGGAGATAAAATTAAGCACGAGGTCAAGATTTTGGATAAGAGTACTTCATGTCCTGGAGGCTTACGTGGATGAGAAGGTCAGGACAAAGAGCTGGGGCATTTGATAGTGAGGAATCTAATCAAGGAGCTCCTGCGTAAGCCGCTGTGTGAATCAGGGAATAATTTGGGATAGCAGACACACATCTGAGTAATTCCTGACCTACTGGCAGACGATTCATGCAGACAGGCAGCGTCCGTCAGTGACGTTATTCCTCACACAGATCTTCTTGGGATGCTTATGGGTCTGTGGGTGGCTTAACCTTGGTGGGGGTTTGCTGAGGGAGAGTCTGGGAGCAGCTGGAGGAAACCATGGAATGTGTTGCTGCGTGGAGGCAGAGCTGGTTCTTCAGCCATCAGTGGCCCAAGAGCCATGGTGCAATGTGTGCTTTGGGCAAAGGGGGCTTCGAGGCTTTTCACAGGTCCACAGATTGCATTGGGTTGGAAGGGACCCTCAAAAGTCATCTTCTCCAACCTCCCTGCAGGGAACAGGGACATCTCCAACTAAATCAGGCTGCCCAAGGCCATACTGAGTCTGATCTTAAACATCCCCGGGAATGGGGTTGGGGATGGGGTTGGGATCTTAAACATCCCCAGGCTGAGGCTGGGGCCTCAACCACATCCCTGGGCAGCCTGTTCTAGTACTTTACCACTGTCATTGTAAGGAAGTTCCTCCATATACCCAACCTAAATCTACCCTGCTCCAGAAAGGGAATCAAGGGGGCATTACTGTGGACCCTGTGTCACATCCACACTCCACCACACACCTCCCATGTAACCTTATTTAGACATGCTTCATAACCCTACTTTCCTACCTGAAACATCAATATGTGTCTCTGCTTTCAGCTCTCAACATAGTCTGTGAGATCCATCAACTATATTTTGGAGTTCACCAAGACTCATCATGAAACAGTCAACACCTCAAATACAGAAAAAGCCTATATTAGAGCTCTAAAACTGTGATTCAAAATATAAGACTCAATCTGGAGGAAACTAAGCTTCATCATCTCTGATCATCACAAACCAGCTAGTTTTCCAACATCTAAATACCTACATCTAGTGACATGTTGCCAGGGCATAAAGTACCAACCTCACCTCTCCAGCCTGGACAAAAACCAATGCTATGGCACTGTAGCTGTATCTACAGCAAGATTGTGGTTCACCATGCTGTATCTGAGATATCACAGTATCACAGTATAAGCAAGGTTGGAAGAGACCTCAAAGATCATCAAGTCCAACCCATCACCACAGACCTCAAGACTAGAGACATCAGACAAGGAGTTTGAGCACTTTGGGAGCTTCTTTTGGGTTCACCATAGCTCTGTTTGTCTGCATGGACCAGGTGACTCCGGGAAGTGCCAGGTGCCCCAGAAGCAAGAGGTCATAGAATGGTTGGGGCTGAAAAGGACCTCTAGAGATCATTGAGTCAAATCTGCCTGCTGAGCGCAGGTCATGAAGGAAGACATCCAGGTAGCTCCCTGTGCCCTTTGGGAGATGTGGTCCAACCGTTCTACTTGGCTTGGAGAAACAAAAGCAAGAGGGAGGCCCCAAGGTATTGGCAGATGGGGTAGGGGCTGTTGTGGGGTGATGGGGTTGAGATACATCTGGGGCACTAGCAGAGAGGTAAGGGACAAGGAGAGCTTCTTCAAATACCCCATCAGAAGACCTACATCATCTCAAAATGCACAGAGAGGTTTGTTCCAAAGCAGTCATCTGTGGGCTGGTGATTTGCTAGAAGATCTCAACAAAAGCTGTCCTCCATCATTTATCAACAGTCCTGGCTCACTGGAGAGGTCCCCAAAGACTGGAAGCTGGCCAATGTGATGCCCATGCACAAGAAGGGTTGGAAGGAGGAACCAGGGAATTACAGACCTGTCAGCCTGACCTCAGTGCCAGGCAAGGTTATGGAACAGGTCGTCTTGAGTGCCATCACAAAGCACCTACAGGATGGCCAAGGGATCAGGCCCAGCCAGCATGGCTNAGGAGCTGGGAGGTTATTCTTCCCCTGTACTCAGCACTGGTCAGGCCACACCTTGAGTGCTGTGTCCAGTTCTGGGCCCCTCAATTCAAGAGAGATGTTGAAGTGCTGGAAGGTGTCCAGAGAAGGACAGTGAAGCTGGTGAGGGGCCTGGAGCACAGCCCTGTGAGGAGAAGCTGAGGGAGCTGGGGGTGTGCAGCCTGGAAAAGAGGAGGCTCAGAGGTGACCTCATTGCTGTCTACAACTACCTGAAAAGAGGTCGTAGCCAGGTGGGGGTTGGCTTCTTCTCCCAGGCAACCAGCAACAGAACAAGGGGACACAGTCTCAAGTTGTGCCAGGGAAGGTATAGGCTGCATATTAGGAGGAAATTCTTCACGGAGACAGTGATTGGCATTGGAATGGGCTGCCCAGGGAAGTGGTGGAGTCGCCTGCATCGGGACTGTGCTCTGCCTCTGCTCACTGACATCTGCCCACATGCCCCAGCAGGGCAGATAGCCATCAAGTGGCTTCCACTTAGCATTAAGAGCAGCTATAAAACTAGCTTGACAAGATCAAATGCTAATAGAGAGGTTTTCTGAAGGTCAAAACTGATCTGCTTGAGGGCATTCATGACGGGGAGATGCTAGAAGAAACCAAATGACCAGCGCATTGTGGCGTAAATAATTTGATTTTAAATACTCTCCGGGAAAGGATCCTAGAAAGGTCTTGCTAAGTGTTTAGAAAGTTGCTGCTCTTCTAAATCTCCCTTTGCTGCAAGATGTAGAGACCATTGCCCCGCTCCCCCCCGCCCCCCAAACTATGGATAGCAAGTGGGTCAATGCAGGGAACTTTCCTCCCTAAATTTGTCTGACCCATGGGAAACTTCAGCACCTGAGAGGACCAGTGACTGCACAAAAAGGCACTTTGTGCTGCTTGTGTCTTTTGGTACTCTAATTTTGTATCTGGAGGGGCAGAAAGCAGTCCCCTGGCCCCTCAACAGCTGAAGGAGCTTTGTCACATCCTTGAGTGTCAGCCCTCCCCATGATGAGGAGAAGGGTCCTGCCAGAGGAGCTACAGTTCTCTCACAACGTGGCTGCAACACAAAGCTATACCCATCTCTTGGCATGGGGTAGCTGGTGTCAGCAATGGCTTCTGGGGGTTTGCTCAGTGCAATTACACCCAAAAACATCATATCTGGGGAGAGGTTCACAGCTTGATCCTTGCTCTTTCTGAAACAAGGAGAAGGATAGAATCATAGAATTGTTTTGGTTGGAAGAGACTTCTAAGATCACCAAGTTCAAGCATTAAACCATCACTGCAAGTCATCACTGAGCCATGTCCTTCAGCACCACATCTCCACACCTTTTGAATCCCCCCAGGGATGGGAACACCACCATTGCCCTGGGCAGCCTGTTCCAGGGCTTGGCAACTCTTTCAGGGGAAGATCTTCCTAATAGCCAACCTGAACCTCTCCTGATGCAACTTGAGTCCATCTTCTTTTGTTTCTACCTCTTGCTCCCTGGGAGAAGAGACCAACCCCTACCTCACTTCAGCCTCCTTCGGGGTAGTGGCAGAGAGTGAGAAGGTGTCCTCTCCAGGCTAAGCAACCCTGTTGTGATGTCAGCATTGTTCTTCCAGGACAGGGATTGAGAGTTGCAGCAGCAGCAGGGCAAACCATGAGCAACAAAATGGCTCATTAGAGCCCTGCCAGCCTCTGTGTCCTCACCCTAGGGGAGGATGTCTTTGGAGCCACAGGGCTGTACCTCTCATGAGCATTTAGGTGCAACTCTCCTGATTTCCAGTCCCTGCTGGTGGACAAAAGCTCCATCTCCACTGTGTTTGTTTCACAGGATAGATACTGAACCAAAAATGGCCTCAATCCTGCTGGCATTGCACCACAGCTGAGCCAGGCAGACTGTTTCTCAGCAGGCTTATCACTGTGAGTGCAGGATCATACAACCATGGTTACACAGCTTTTGAACCAGAGCTGACACCTAACCAGACATATCAGAGCACAAGTGTGGGTCTGACCCCCAAAAAGCTATGCAGATGTGCCTTGTGGAACAGTTGGTCCAGATCATCCAACCAAGCACCTCAAGGCATCTTGGGGTCCAGAAACCCCCAGCTGTCCTATGTCATCCCCATCCTTATGCTCCCACTGCTTCTCCCCTTGTTTCTTCTCTGCCATTCTCTCTCCACTAATGCATCCAGCACATAAAAGTGAGGTTTCAAAAAAAGATCTCTGAACCCAAAGAGACAGCAGGGAGATGGAGAGAGAGGGAAAGAAAAAGAGGTTTTTTGAATATTGAATTAAGGCTGTCTCCAGGATTATTGAATTCCCATACGACGGCGGCCACTGCTTTACTGTCCTATGAATATTTCATTGCTTGACTTAAGCTCAGTGAAAATATTTTCTCTGCACCAAAGCACCTCTCTGACTTGTGGACTCCTCTCCAAGCACGTGGTCATTGTCACCACATTCATATGGGCTATGAAGTCAACCCAGATTATGAGTAAAGTCATCCAACACTACAGCAAACTAAATTTGTCAAGCCAGGGTGATCTGGGATTGTTTCATTTAGAGAAGAGGAGAGGGGAGCTGAGGAGAGACCTCACTGGTCTCTACAACTACCTGTTGTAGTGAGGTGGGGGGTCAGTCTCTTCTCCCTAGTATCAGGGGATAGGATGAGAGAAGATGGCCTCAAGCTGCACCAGGGGAGGTTTATGTTGGATACTTGGAAACATTTCTGTACTGGAAGAGTGGTCAGACATCGGAACAGGCTGCCCAGGGAGGTGGTGGAGTCACCATCCCTGGAAGTGTTCAAGAAACCTGTGGACATGGCCCTTTGGGACTTGGGTTAATGGCCATAGTTGTGTTAGGTTGAAGGATGGACTCAATGATCTTAGGATTCTTTTCTGACCAAAGTAAATCTATGATTCTATGACCTTTTGGCATGATCTAAGCCAGGAATTTCTAGAAGACAGACAGCTGGTCATGGCTCAAAATGTATTGGCTCACTGTGTTTGACTGCGTGAGGGCTGCAGCAGTGGTGCTCAGTACCTTTGTCTCTGTCCAACCAGGGCAACAGTGGAGAAGGTGCATGGTCAGAGAGATCATCTTGCCTCACTTTGACCTACAGGTTGGCTGCAAAACTGGAGATAAAAACTATGCATCCCAGTACCCAGTTGTGGGCACTGGCCTTGAGGGTATGGATCTAGGCCACTGGATTTTAGATGCTTACCTGGAGCTTCTCAGGTTAGTCCAAACTATGAATTTCTTGGGTAGAAAATATTTCAAAATAATCTTTTTTTCAAAAAACTTTGGTGACTCCTGCTTTCAGGCAAGCTGTAAGGCTCAGCCACCAGTGCTGTGGAGAATCTCAGTGGAAGAGTGTTGCTTACCCACTCTGCACAAATGAAAATGGTCTCAAATACGATGAAAATTCCTGCCTTTGCCTCTCCAAGACTGCGGATTTTTGGAAGTGCTTATGCCTTATTCCTAACACCCCCTGCATTTCCTCCACAACCCAGGAGCTTCCTTTGTTATTACCCAACTGCTAAAGATCCTGCTCAGAAACTGGAGCTGCAAGAACCTTTTTGTCATTTATTAGATGAGCTCAGAGATCTCCTAACCACAGCACTTAACACCTCTCCTTGCTCTGCCAAATGCCGTCAGTAAGATCTGGAGTTATTTGAGTCCAGAGAGGGTTGGGTAATTCCATCGCTTTCTTCTCATCTCTTAATTAATTAATTAATTGTATGTTTTTCCAGGCTGGAAAAATCCTCTTCAGGGGCCAAGAGGAAATATTAATCAGAATTAATAATTTTTTGTAGACAGAGCAGATGACACTGCTTGCTCCTGAGGTTACCCAATACTTTTCTACATTCTCAGGCTGTGTTTCTCAGTGCTTAGGACAACAGAACGTGGCCGTTTAGGTAGAAATTGTCTCCCAGGGATTTGCCTCAATCTGGAATTCTCTGGAAAATTCCAGCCAAACTGGCTCAACTTTTTCCTAGAGAAAAGAGTTTGTGGCCAAACAACCTTCCCAAACCTCTTTTGCAAGCTGTCACATACTGCGCTGCATGTGGGGACGTGAAGATTGTTAAGGGAGGTCCCTCTTGATGGGACCATGCTCTCCTTTCTCAGGTGCAAACCCCCCCAGGTTTCTTGGAGGGGCACAATGCCTTTTGCAGCTTATTTAAGTTTGTAGACTTGTAATTCGTAGCTCAAGTTTCCCCAGTTCTCACTATGGTGATGTGCATGGTGGGCATTTCCAGTGCCATCCTCCTTGAACCATATCTACTGCTGGCTGGAGATTCTCCATATCTCCTGCCTGCATGACTGAGCCTCAGCACCTTCCCACCTATGGCCATGGGATTGAGCAGTCCCTTTAAAGCTCAGAATGAGGACAGACAGTGGGAAAAGGAGCAGGGGCCTGGTTTCTCCTTGCTGGGCGCCCACCTGCTGCAGACAAGGGGCTTGCAGGGACCTTCGGCTTGTCACAGCTGATTATTCTTGATGAAAGGTGAGAATAAGGTGGCAACACATTTTCTGAGACAGTTTCTCTGGGTGCAGCTGGCCCTTTTTCATGCTCATGCAGCACAGAAGCAGCATGGTCTTCTCATCATGAGCAAGAAGATGCTGTCCCAGCACCACATTACCCTGTCCCCTTCTGCATTTTAAAGAGGAGAAACAAGAAATTCTCAGAGTTAAACAGGCTCTTTGCACAGTGAGTCCAGAGGAGGCCCACAAAGATGATCAGAGGACTGGAGCACTTCCCCTGTGGGGACAGGCTGAGTTAGAGCTGTTCAGCCTGGAGAACAGAAGGCTCTGGGGAGACCTTATAGTAGCCTTCCTGAAGGGGGCCTACAAGAAAGTTGTTCAGGGACTTTTTACAAAGGCTTGATGTGACAGGAGGAGGAGGAATGGATTGAAGCTGGAAGAGGGCAGATTTAGACTGGAGATTAGGAAGAAATTCTTTACAGTGAGAGTGGTGAAACACTGGAAAATGTTGCCCAGAAAGGTCATGGATGCCTCCTTCACGGAAGTGTTCAAAGCCAGGTTGGATGAAGCCTTGAGCAGCCTGGTCTAGTGGAAGGTGTCTCTGCCCATGGCAAGGAGTTTGGAGCTAGATGGTCCTTAAGGTCCCATCCAACCAAAACCATTCTATGATTCTATGGCAGCACAAGACCTGCACATTGCACAGGGACCCAGTGGCAGGCCTGGTCTCAGTTGCAACTGTAGATGCCTTCAGTGCCTGCCATGCTAGGCTTTAATTTTCCAGGATGGTGAGGGCGGGTGGCTGCGGCTGACGTCAATGCAATGGCATTAGGGCCGCTGACAGCCAGGCCCACGTCGGCCGCCCCGGCAGAGCCCGCTCCTAGCGTGGCTGCTTGCGGAGCCACTTGGCGTACATTAGGTTGGGTAAGATGGATTGCTCGGCTCCTAACTAGGACAGATAGATAAGGATAATGGATGGATGGCCAAAGAGCAACTGTGCTGTAGGCAGATGAATGAATCACTTTGATTGGTCACATATAAACAGGAGATGCTGGCGGAGCTGGGTGCTGAAATCAGGATGCATCCAATTTGAGCCTTATGGTTATGCTTAAGGATCTAAAATCCATTAGAGATGGGCTTTGTTAATTAAGGAATCCCCACTCATAGTGCTCCTGTGACAGAGCCAGGGTCATTCAACACTTGGGGCTTGGCTGAGAGCCCCAGTTCCTCTGGTCACTTGGGAACCCCCATCCTGAGATGTCATGTCACCGTATTACCTTTCCTGGGGAGCAAGAGGTGCTCAGGAAAGGGAAAAGGACATCTTAGTCCTGCCAAGGGAGGCTACAAGACCTGCCTTCCAATTGCCTACCTGTCTGCACCAACCACAGACCACCAGTTATCCTGGGTTGCACTCTGAGAGCAGGAAGGGTCTTCAGGAGGCTTTGCAATCCCTGCCGTACTCTCATTTTCATCTCGGTATCTGGAGATGGGGCAGTGGAATGATAAAGTGTCAGCATGAAGAACACATCCTCAGTGTCTGGAGATGAAGCGGTGAGGTGACACAGGGCCACCACCTGGGACATGTCTCCAGCCTGGCCCCCTGATGCTGCAGAGTGCTGCATTTGCTCACAGCAGCCTGTGTGCTCAGTGGGATGGCACCCACCAGGCTCTCAGCCTATGACATGGGGACATCTTTCTCACCCAAAGTGGTGGACAGTGTGTGCCTGGTTTCAGCTAAAAGGGGTTCTGGCACAGGAATTGTGTCTCTTCCTGTGGGCGTCTTGTCTTTTCAGGATCCGTGCTGAGGGTGCCTGGAAGTGCTGCAGCAGCTGCAGTCACAAAGGAGAACAAGACCTCTAGCCTATGCAGGAGAGGGACAAGCTCTCAGAGCCCACCCAGGGCAAGGGGAAGCCTATGACCTGCTTTAACAGGAGCACCTGATGTGTTGTCACTGCAGATGCCTATTGTGCCTTGAAAGTTAGGGCAAGCTCTTGTTGCTCATGAACACCCTGTACATCCATGGCCTCCCTACATATGCCCAAATTAATATGGCTTCATCAGAAATTCCCTCTGAGCCTCCACCCTCAAATAACCACACTGGTGGGTCTGGTTAATGATCCTGGGCTGCTGTGGCTGTTGCCCCATACTGAACTATAAGACTCAGCAATTAGGCTCTATATCAACTAGGCTCTACCTCAACTCTACTCACATCACCAGTTGCCAGCTTGTCCTTGAGATGCTTCTCATCTTCCTCTGAGGGCTGAAGCAAGACAGGAGAGACTCCAGAAGCTAACCAGTGGTGTCTCTCTCTTGATCCACCACTTCTACTAGGCCTTTAATTTCCCCCCAATGATGGAGCAAGCTAGGATAATGCTTCGACCATCCCATCTTAGAGTGGCCATGGTCCTGCTCTCCTACCAAAAGCTGATCCAACCCCTTCCCACCCGCCACCCGCCACCCTCCTCCTCCTCTGTCTGCTTAATCACCCTCTGATCAATCTCAGAAGGAACCAGCAACACAGGAATGGCAGATGGGAGCAGAGCATGAATATTAATTAGCCAGGGAATCCAAACAGAGGACTTTAATTACATTAAGAGCAAGGCTGGGAGGCAGTGACTTACTTGCTGCTGGAAATGTGTTGACAGGTCATTTGCCACGGTGTTGGAGCTCTGTAATGAGGGAATATTTACAAGTGCTGACCTGTGGGGGGAACTGGGGCCTGCTTCCTAAAATGCCAAAGCAAGCCACCCTACAGCAAGAGGGCTTTGATCCTGGGGAGGATCCAGGGAAATAGGAAAGGGAATTGCTTTAAGCTCAAAGAGGGGAGACTTAGACTGGGTAGTAGGAAGAAATTCTTTGCAGTAAGGATGGTGAGACACTGGAACACGTTGCCCAGGGAGGCTGTGGATGTGCTCTCCCTGGAGGAAGCTTCAAGGCTGAGTTGGACAGAGACTTGAGCAACCTGGTCTAGTGGCAGTTGTCCTTGCCCATGGCAGGGGGTTGGAACTAGATGGTCTTTGAGGTCTTTTCCAACCTAAACCATTCTATGGTTCTATTAAATAAGTGTTAGTTTAATTACCTGGTAATTATCTGCCTGCTCTGGAAGCCAGGGACTCTGCTGGTGGGATTGAAAACCTCCAGTTGTGTAAACCAGACCTGCTGCTTTGTTATATGTGGTCTGGTCACTGGGGAGGAGATGAAGAACTGCAGTGTTGTGATGGTTTGGGAGTTACCCGCTCCTGACACTTGTAAAATGACCCAGACTAGAACTCGGCCAGCTGGAAGTTAAGGAATGAAGCTGTGTTTACAGCTTAGCGCAAGGTACAAGCAGATATATACACAATATACAGGAATATTTACAGAAATATACAAGTTAAAAGTAATACAGAAACACAACACCCCTCCCAGAAATCAGGGACCCCAGGAGGGGTTCCCAACCACCCTTCCACCTTCTCCCCACCCCTATACCTTACCCCAAGGTTTGCCTTACGTGTAAGGAGAATTTTGAGGATTGGCCAGGGGGGATTAGAAGAAAAGTGGTTAGTGAGGTTACTCGGCAGAGAGGAGAAGCCAGAAGTTAGACCGCCCGAGATGCTGTGCCCCAGAGACACTGACTGCCAGCCCGAGACACTGTCTTATCTTTGTTTTGAGTTCCTTTCTTAAACATCACAGCAAGCCTATGAGTGAATTAGACATCACCATTGTTTTCCTTTCCACAGCCTATAATATATTTTTTCTCTATTAAAATATTCCAATTAGCTCAAACCAGCACAAGTGTCTTCACCAGGAATAGTTTGGGTGCTGGGGTCCCCATTATGCTGGAGGCACACCATGTGTCTGGACTGTTGCCACCTTGAATGTAGTCACCCAAGGATTTCCCTCTCTGCGGCATTTCATCAGTTTCCATGGTGGCCTCATGATGGGATGGGGACATATTCTAGTCTCCAGATTGGTGGTTGTGCATTGGCAGCCTGGCAGGAGAAATCAGTGCTGCAAGGATAGAGGATTAGCCAAAAAAGTCATCTAGCCAGGATCTCATCTCATCTCATCCCATGGGCAGAAGCAGGTAGAAAAGCTTTGAGGAGACCTTAGAGCAGCCTTTCAGTACTTCAAGAGTGCCTATAGGAAAGCTGGGGAGGGACTCTATGCCATGGAGTATGGCGATAGGATGAGGGTAATGGTTTTAAACTGAAGCAGGGGAGATTTAGACTGGATGTGAAGAAAAAAATCTTCATTGTGATGATGGTGAGGCACAGTAACAGATTGCTCAGAGAAGCTATGGGTGCTCTATCCCTGGAAACGTCCAAAGCTAGGTTGGAAGGGGTTTTGAGTAACCTGGTTTAGCAGAAGGCATTCCTGGCTGTCTCAGGGTGGGCGGAACTAGATGCCTTTTGAGGTCTCTTCCAGTCCAAACCATTCTATGAGTTTCCCCAGTACAGCGTAATCCCCTTCCTCAGGAGCAAAGAGATCAACACAGGAGACCTTCTGTATCAGCAAAAGAGTCTTTTTGTTTCAATCCCTCAAACTGACAAAGGACACCAATGCTGCCAAATAGCTCCTCGCAAAGGACAACTTTATCTCTACAAAGGGATTTTGCTGGATATGTTTGGTCGGGGGTTTTCTGCACTGCTAACCAGCTTGAACTAAGAGGGTCACATGAGTGCCAGCATGCCCACGTCCCAGCAAGATGCCTTTAG
The DNA here is from genome assembly GCA_013399055.1 of Ramphastos sulfuratus. Classification (NCBI taxonomy): domain Eukaryota; kingdom Metazoa; phylum Chordata; class Aves; order Piciformes; family Ramphastidae; genus Ramphastos; species Ramphastos sulfuratus. The sequence goes on along the minus strand of WBNM01003809.1, from coordinate 335,196 downwards.
TCTGTGCAGCAGCGTGTTCCTCCATAGTCCCCTATACTGGTGCTGGAGAGCTCTGCTCTAGGCTACGTGTAGCACCAAGCCATGGATCCTTCTGGTGAGTCTGCTAGACAATGGGACTGCTGCATCCTTGGAGCTCTTCTAGTTTGTCCCAGTGTTCTCAGCCCTGTAGTGGGGAGAAGTGTGGGATATATGTTTCCAGACTCTGCAGGGCCCAGCTGAAGGCAAGGACTCTGGGCAGTGCTGGGGGAGGTGCAGCATTTGGTATAATGGTGTGGGCTGCAGGAAGGAGATAACCTGACCTAGAGATGAAGCTTAGAAGAGCTTGTCTGGCTGAGCCAAGATAAAAACTACAAGAGCAGGTTACAAAGATGCTGTGAGTTTTAGCAATTGGGAGGGCACTGATCTGGAAGGGGTAGTTCTTGCTGGCAAAGAAAGCCTTGTCCTGGCCAGTGCTTTAATGCATTGCCCTCCTCTGCTCATTGGCTGTGGTAAGTGTGAGCACCCTGGATTGAGGTGGTCTTGAGGTGGCACCAAGGTTGGAATCAGGTGGAAAGTGCCACAAACATCTCAGGAGCAAAAGCGCCAAAATGTGTTAGAAGATATCTCTGTGCTTTGAGATGGGGCGGAGTAGTGGGCCATGACCAGGGCACCATTGCTCAAGAGCATGAACCTAAAGATTTAAGGGCTTATGTCAGCTTAAGCTAACTGGTACAGAAAGCACAATGATGACAGGATACATCCCAGCAACACTCCAGCAAACGCAGGTATCCACTCTGATTGCAAAGCCTGAGGAAACCAGTGGTCGTCTTGTCTCCAGCTCCCACTACCTGTGTAGACTCAAAAGTACTATCAGAATGCCTCTGAACCCTGGGACTGCATACCTGAGGATGCTGTCACCTCCAACAATGTTATGCAGGCAATGTTAAGCAGGTGGGAACTCACTGGATAATGAGTGGTGCCAGAGTTTGCTTCTTGGTCTTCCTTCCTGGTCCTAGCTTGGGACAACCACTTTTTCCTCTTACTTGAGAAGAGCATATGTGTATACTCACCCTTTCTTCCACCTTTTTATCAGGGCTCTGGCCTACCCTAAAGTGGGACATGAATGAAGTGGACAGTGTAGGTCCGTGGCACAGATGCAAGCTGGGGACTGTGAGCTTGGCAACTGGCACAAGGTTTCCTTCCCCTCACTCTCCTACCTGTGGCTCTCTTGGCAAGTGTATTTTTAGCTATCTCTTCTGAAAATGAGTGAGGAGGGCAGAGGTGTTTTCTTGTTGTGATGAACCTCGTCAACCCCCAAACATTTAAAATCCTACTGGGCAGCTTTGAGGAGCTGAGTCTGACTATGTTTTGTTGCTGGCTGCCAATTTTTGAAGTAGGCCCTCCACACTGGCCCAGAAGCAGAGTGGAAGATGTTACAATGATAGTAGTGATTTTTGGACCAGCAGTCAGGAGGCACCTCTAACTCACAGTACCAACCAGTGCCAAAACTCCTGCTTTATCTTGAGGACAGAAACAGAAAAGTTAACAAATAAAACCCTTTCCCGCTACCTCAGCCAACATGGTCATTTGCTCCTGCTCCATTTCTTCTCAAAGAAGCTGATGCCTGGCTCAGGTCAGGTGGAGAGGTGGTAACATGGGAATTTGAGGAGCTGCTGAGCTCTGCAGTCACAAAGCCTTTACATTGAGGCAGCACAAGCCTCTTTCTGCCTCCTCTTGTCCTTCAGATAGCTGGGCCAGATTGAATGTTCATTGGTATCGTATCAACTGGCTTTAGCAGAAGGCTGTTTGGCCTGAGTGACATGTGGAAAGCCTGTGGAAATGCAAGAGACAGAGAGAAGGCTGTCTGGAGATGGTGAGGTGTGTTTGTGCATGGAATTCCTCTGCAAGGAAAGTTGCACACAACTAGGGAAGAGATGCTATTGTGTGAGCAGCACATCCAAGGAGGACTAAGCCCTGGTACGGGCACAGAGGTGGTGAAATGTAGCAAGGTCATGTAAATAATCCACCTGGATTGACCACCAGAGCTGCCACATATGTGATGCTCTCTTGGAGTTACCGTCAGCAGACCTTGGCTCAGCTTGGGTGAGATTTTGGGAGCATGAGCTAATCCTTGCTGTGCTTGTACCAATATGATCCTCCTGCAGAGCTCACGTCCTCCTCTGGGTTCCTGTTTCTGCCGCTGGCACAGGAGGCATGTAGCATCATGCCTCTCATCTCTTTTCTCTGGCAGGTGCTTCCCACCCAGCTGGGATATGGAGATGCACTTGAACAACTGGGACTTAATGGGGCTTAAACTTCCCCATGACAGTGGCAGAATGGGAGGGAAGGGCTGATTCCTTTTCTCCTCCTGCTTTTTCATGTGAGCTTTTTCTCCGTGGCTGCTGGAAGAGCAGCATTATGTGAAGGTGGATAACTCCCTACCTTTTGTGAGCAGTTTGAATGATTTTCAGTATCTGAGGCACCCCATCTGGCAAAGGTCATGCTCTGTTCTCTAGATGATCTTAATTTAGCACCTGCAAGTTCTTGGTAAAGTGCAAAGATCCAGGGTGTAAAAAGACCCCTGGAAACTTGTGTAGGGAACATCTTCCCTGTGTAGAGATGTGAATGTGCTGCTGAGCATCTGCATTACCCTCACCTCCCAGCTAGAAGTAAATGGTTTTAACTGGAAGCTTGCGAGAGCCCTTCAGAGCACAGCTCTGCTGCAGGGTGAAGCTCCAGTGTGCTGTCCAAGGCTGCTCTGAAATATCTGCCCTGAATGGTGACACACCACACCGGCTTTGAAGCTGGTGGATGTCCCAGTGAGCTTCCTCCACAGGCTCCTACCACCCCTGCTGTGGCGGGGATGCCACCCACTGTCTGCAGGCTGTGTGGCTCAGAGCAAAGGTGAGGAGGCAGATGTGAGGTGTGAGGATGATAAAGCAGACATATCCTTGGCTGGATGATCGTTGCTGTTATTTAAAGTTCATTCCTTGGCTCCATTGCCAAAGATGTCGAGGTTGTGTACACGGCTCATTGAATTCTTGAGGTGGGTAGAGCCAAATTTGGCAAGAGGGATTTAGAAAAGTTGTTGTCACCAAACTCATGGAACTGAACAGCATGGGGAAACCCTACTAGGTGTGGGGTGGAGCCTGGCTTTCCTATAGGACCTTGGAGAATCCAGGTGAAAGAACCTGTGAGAGGGCTCCATGGTTGTCTGTTGTCCCTTATAAGATGTGCACAAACACAAGAGAGATGGAGCTCTGGAGGTTTCGCTGCTGGATTTTCAGTGTGACTGTGGGCTCCTGCTGGTGCTGGCACCAGCAGTGGCTGCACACCAGGGCTTATCTCCAGACCTACCAGAAGCAGGAAACTCAGCAAGTTCCCAGGCAAACCTCTGGTGCAGGAGGCCAGCGTCTCTGACCTCCGGGGGTCCTGAGCGTTTGAACAGGCTCCTAATCTGCTTGGGAAAAGCAGGAGAACTGGGGAGGGAGAGGAGGGAGGGCTGGGGCTGTGCCTGCAGCAGGGTCGTCCCCTCGCTGGTGGCTTTGATTGCTGAGGCTTGCTGTCTCGGGCTCGCGGGATTTGGCTGCCTGGCCACGAACAAAAAAGCTGAATTCTCCTGAAGCCTTTATTCCCATGGCGAGGTTGCCGGTGGAGGAGTGGAGGGAGAGGAAGGCTTTTGTTGATGCCTTTTGACAGGCGTGGGGAAAAGCAGGGCTTGGCCTCTGCTCCAGCTAAAATTCTGCTGTTTACCTTCCCCTGATGAGGGCTGAGCCTGCACCGGGAACCCCACTCTGGTGCTGAGGTTATCCCACAGTCTCAGTTCAGCATCTCATTTTGATGGGATACCCAAGCAGGTTTTGAAAGTCTGTAGAGAAGATGATGGGATCAGCAGATTTGAACTGCAGCTGGACCACGCATGGGATGAGCATTTCTCAGCCAAATCAGACTGGCTCACTGACATGGGCCCTCTATCAGGTGCCTGCTTTGCTTTCCTGAGAGACACAAAACAAACCAAGGGCACATTGCCACCACTCTGCCACCTTCAATCCCCCTACCTTATCCCCCGGGCCAGTCTTTGCTTTACATGCAGCAAAACCGTGACATCAATCCAACCAATTGCCCATATTTGGGGGTAAAACAAAAGACCAACTACCCAAATGACAGGGAGTTACTCTGTAACCCGCAATGGTGCTGAGATGGGAAGAGCATCCTCGCTTTTTTGCTCCCCAGATGCTGGCCTAGCCCATTGAGGTGCCCCCACAGTCCTGCCCTCCTTATCCTCACCAGCCTCCTCTGAGCTCCATTTTGGAAGTGCTTGCAAGGGGAACCTGCCTACAGGTAGATGGAGAACATGCTGGAGGTGGAGCTGTGATTCATGCTCTTAGCTGCCTGCTCTGGTGGTTCCTTCCATCCAGCCAGGCTCGGGCTCAGGCAGGTAGGGCAAGAGAAGCCAGGAGCTTCACATGATGAGGAGCCTTCCTCTGCACTTGCCTATCTCCTCTCCAAAAAGGATCTCCTTTGTGGGCTTTCAACACCTCTTTGCAGCTCCTGCTCTGTACCAGCCCAACAGACAGTGAAGTTATTTGTTTATGGGTGTCGTTTTGTCAAGTGAGCAGCTTAGCTCAGGCTGGAGTCTATATATAGATGCTTGGGTGCATTTTTGGAGGGTTTTGTTGCTCTCATGCTGGATTCATCCCAGGCAGGCTGTCCCCGAGGAGGCAGCACTGCTGAACTTTTTGGGTGGCAGCACATGTTGCTGTGGTCTTGCTTCTTTGGAGGACTTGGTTTGAGGAATGGGTAGAGCAGGGTTTTGCGAGGCAAAATGATTAATAACTACTTAATAAGGTCACCACCATTCCAAATAAGCTGTCCCCATGAGATCCTCTCTTATCGAGCCCTGGTAGACAGGGCTATCAGGAGCTTGGTTCATTCCTGAATGAATACGCACTACAAGCAATGCTTGCTGGCGTTGGCCCCAGGACAACACTCTTACTGGGACACCTCACCAGTGCCAAGCGCTGAGCTGGGTTATCTCCACATCCTCACTGCTAGCAGTTGGGCACCGAGGCTTTGGGAGCAGTCAAGAGAGCTGCAGACCTCTTCTCATCACCTCCCCATGAGTGATGGGTGTTGGTGTTGTGTTTGGATGTGGTTCACTCCCCAAAGGTCCTTGGGAGCTGCTTGAGCTCTTTTGCATGAGCCACCAGGGTTCTGCCTGGCCTTGTTTGCTCTCTGGGTGTCCTCCCTTCCTCTTCACACACCTCCAGTCTATCCTCACCGTGCCCTCCATATGCTTACATCTACCTTCCTCCTTCCCAGGGGGCTGGCACAGCACTGTATTCGCTCCTCCTAACCCTCAACTTTTTCCAGCCCTATTTTTTTCTATGTCCTCCCAATTAAAGTACCAGCTCTGCAACCTTCCCCCCATCACCCTCCCACCTTGAGTAGACATAAAAAAAACCCAATCCCACAACCAACCCCAGCCCAAGCAGCCAGCTCCTGCTGTTTGTTCTTAAATCCCTTCCCTCCTGCCTTGCTGGTTTGAAAGTCTGTACCCTAGAAGGGGCCTCCCAGCTTTCGCTGGCAACACTGCTTCAGACTGACCGTCACAGATAGTGTTTGGGAGTGAAAAAAAAAAAAAAGTAATATATAAAATAATAATAACAATGAAAAGAAAAACAAATCCAAAAAGCCCCACAAAAACAACAAACCCCCCAAAAATCAAAACCGAAAAACCTCTTCTTGCTGGATCTCCTTGCTGAGGTTTTCCTAATCTCCCGCGCCGCATGCTGGTGGGATAGCATCTTGATAAGCAAGAAGAAACTCTGGGGTCTTGATTTCTCACCCTTATGGTTGGAGAAGCTCTGCCCTGGGGTTGCACCCTCTGACAAGGTTGTGGGTGAGGTGTGGTGAGAATCTTGGTGCATCAGTGGGGGTTCTTTTTAGCTTTTGGAGGTGGCTCTTTCCCTCTTGCCCAAAGGAGGTGCTTCCAACCCACCTTGCTGCACGTGTGGAACAGATGGGGAATGAAAAAGAAAGAAAATCCTGGGGACTGAGAAGAGATGCGAAGGGAACCCATCGCCCGGAGGGTGCATCCCTTCCTCGCCAGCATCCTGGGCAGCGTCCGGGAGGGAGGAGAGAGAAGAGGGAGGGCGATGCTCCGCTCGGGGTTTATTAGGTTGGACATAATCATCATTAAATAAGGCAGCCCCCCCCTCCAGACCCCTCCCTGAGGGGGGCGGGGGGGGAAGGAGGGGGAGCGGAGTGCCTCAGGGCTTTCTAGATAAGGGCGTCTAACGCATCGCAGAGCCGGCAGCGCGGAGAGCCTCGCCGTGCCCCGGGAACCCCAGCTGCAGGCAGAAAGGGGGGTCCCCGCCGCCGTGCTCTCGCCCTCCTTCTCCTCCTCCTCTTCCTCCTCCTCCCCCTCCTTCTCTTTCTCCCGTAGAAGCAGAGGGGAGGAGAGCGGTGCCGGCGAAAAGTTGGGGGTAGCGGCTGCGGTGGGGGCCGGGGGAGGATGCCCCAGCGCTGCCGCCCGCCGCCCCCCTGAGTGCCCCATATCGCCCCGTGTCGTCCATCCCCCCCCATCCCAAACTTCATCCCCAAGGAAGATGCTGCTCGGCGGGACCCCCCTGGCCGCGCTGCTGCTGGCGGCTCTTTGCCTGGCCCGCGGGGATCCCCGTTCCTCCGAGCTCCCGCCGGGCTCCGGTTGCGGACTGGAGGCTCGGAGCCACCGCGCAGCCCCCCCGCATCATCCCTACGGGCTATACCCGCAGACTGCCGGCGCACTCCGGGTGATGGGAGCTGCAGCCCCACCAGCCTCCGGGGTAGCGAGAGGCCGGAGGGCTCGGGGAGCCGGGGGAGGAGGAGGAAGAGAAGCCGAGGGCCAGGTGCGGAGAGCAAGGCTGCAGGTGCCTAACTCCCCGCGGCAGCGGCCGGTGCCCGCCCTCTACTTCTCGGGCGGCCGGGAGCAGCTGGCGGCGCGGCCGGAGGCGCTGCCGGACATCCCCCGGGAGCAGTTCAGCCTGGAGCTGTGGGTGAAGGCGGAGGGCGGACAGAGCAACCCGGCCATCATCGCAGGTAACACCCGGCCGGCCGGCGGGCAGCCTGGGAGGGATGCGGAACCCACCCCCTCGACTCCCTTCCCAAACTGCGCTGTGGCAGATGACACCCTGCGCCCCACCCCTGTGTCCTCTGCACCCTAGGCGTGAATAGTCCTTCTTCCCTTGAGACCAAACCTTCAAACATCCCCTCCCCTCTCCTGCCCCCCGCCCTATCCTTCTCCTCGCCCGCCCCCAAGGCTCCCATAGAGTGTCTCACTCTCCTCCCGCTGATAGCTAGAAGGTCCCTTTTTAAGACACGCTCTGCACGACCCCTCCCCACTCCTATTCCTCCTTCCCCTGGAGCTGTGTGGGGTCCCCCGCCCGGCTGAGCGGCCGCGGGTCCCAACGCTGCGCTCCTGGCGAGTCCCGGGGCCAATGGCCGCACGGTGGCAGCCGCGCCGCGCGTACGGCCCCGACATCACCCCAGCCCCGGTCCCTGCTCCAGGGGCTCGGCCCCGAGGGTTCGAGCAGATGCTCCCCGGGGACTGGGCGGCCGTAGCTACACCTTCCATTGGGAGCCTCTCCTTCGCCCCTCTAAGCAATTGGCTTAAGCTGGAGGCATGGGCAGGCCCCAGAGTGGATGAATGAAGTTAACTCCAGCTGGTGACTGGTCATCGGTGGTTTTCCCCAGGGCTCAGTGCTGGGACTAGTTCTGTTCAATATCCTTATTTAACAATCTGGATGAGAGGATTGAGGGCACCCTCACTACATTTGCCGATGACACCAAGATGGTGGAAGTGTTGATCTGCTGGAAGGTAGGGAGGCTCTACAGAGGGATTTGGATAGGACGGATCAATGGGCTGAGGTCAGTGTGATGAGGTTCAATTGCCGAGTCTTGCACTTGGGTCACAACAACCCCATGAATGCTCCAGGCTTGGGGCAGAGTGCCTTGAAAGCTGTCTGTTAGAAAAGGACCTGGGAGTGTTGGTCAATTGATAGTAGGGAAGTGACTGTACTGGACAACGGTGAGGCCACACCTCCAACACTGTGTTCACTGTTAGGTCCTTCACTCCAAGAAGGACACTGAGGTGGTGGAGTGTGTCCAGAGAAGGACAATTAAGTTGGTGAAGGTGAAGGGTCTAGAGCACAAATCTTGCGAGAAGTGGCTGAGGGAACTGGGTGTGTTTAGCTTGGAGGAAAGGAGGCTCAGCAAACTCCCCATTCTCTACAGCTCCCTGAAAAGAGGTTGGAGCCAGGTGGGGGTCTCTCAAGTCACAGGTAACAGGACAAGAGAAATTGGCCTCAAGTTGTATCAGGGGAGGTTTAGGTTGGTCATGAGGAACAACTGCTTCCCTGAAAGGGTCGTCAAACCTTGGCTCAGAGCGGTGGTGGAGTCCCCATCCCTGGAGGGTTTTCAAAGCAATGTAGATGTAGTGCTGAGTGACACAGTTTAGTGGTGACCTGGCAGTGCTGGGTTAATCTTTAAACACGGTGAATTTAAATACAATTTACAACCTAAATGATTCTGTGATTCTAGAAACAGGTAATAGAGAACCTAGGGAGACACAGGAGAGCAGCACATGGGCACAGAGCAGATGTCATCTCCTGCAACAGTGCTTCATGCAGCCTTGCCAGAATGTGTGTTCATGGCAGGGCCCAAGCACAGCAGGGCAGCACAGTGATGCCAGGCATGGCTGGGGATGGGCAGCAGTGCCAAGATGGACCATTTCCATGGGAAGTTTGTTGTGTTTCTGTGCTGGCTGGGGAAACTGTCTCAATTCTCCCTCCACTTGTGACCCCTCTACTCTGCTGGTCCCTTTCTTGAATTTATTTCCTTGGTGCATTGGGGTGATAGAATCACAGAATGGGTTGGAAGGGATCTTTAAAGGTCACTTAGTCCAACTACCCTGCAGTCAGACAGGACATCTGCAACCAGATCAGGTTGCTCAGAGCCGTGTCCAGCCTGGCTCCATGGATGGGGTATCTTCTACCTCTCTGGGCAACCTGGGCCAGTGTCACACCACTGTTGCTGTACAAAACTTTTTCCTTCTATCCAGTAGAGCTATCTGGCTAGAGAGCTGCAGGTTTGCTGTGGAAGAGGTGGGAATAATAAGCTAGAGGCTGAGTGGCAAAGGGTGAAAGTAGCCATGTAGGAGGAATAGACCTAGCATTCATCTCACTGTCTGCCTTCCCATCAGGGTCCTTGCTGCCTTGGGATAGGGTGCACGCTAGGGAGATAGGGAGCCTTGAAGTAGGGAGTGTATGGAGCACACTTCCCAGCTGTGTGCTCTTTAAAAACCATGATAGGAGGTCTGGCTGGCAGGTGATGGGTGTTATTTTCCTTACCTAAGCAGCAGACTTTGGATTCTGTCACTATTTTTTTTTCTTCCCTTTTTAGTTCCTTGCAGTGGTTGCTCACACTGGAGACTCACTTGAGCTGGCACTCACTTGGGTAATGTCTCCTGGCCTCTGTGCTTCAGGGTTTGAGTCAGCTCCACACACCTCCAGCTCTCTGAGTCATGGCCCACTTCCCACCATCTCCCTGCAGCTGAGACCATGGTGCCAGATGAGGGTGGCTAAGTGGTACAGGCAAGCACTGCTAGCATTTTGTGTGAGCAGGGGATGAAGGGAGCCATCGGACCTTCAGTAGGTGCTGAGTCTGCTTCTGATCTGCTGCTTCTGTTGCATCAGTAGAGAGGGGACCAAGCTGTGAGGTGGTCTAAAGTGGATGAAAAGCTGGAGGTCCTCCAGGTGTCTGTGTGTGAGGGAAGTCAGGAGGGATGTGGAGCATTGTGGCATGAGGGCATGAAGGACATGGAGACAGTGATGGAGGGACCAGAGCATGTCTCTGGGGAGGAGAAGCTGGGAAACCTGGGACTGTTTAGCCTGAAGAAGAGAAGACTGAGAGGGGGATCTGATCAATGCTGATCAATAGCTAAAGGGCAGGAAGCAAGGGAGGGGGCCAGACTCTGTGCAGTGGTGCCTAGANGGCTGCCCAGAGGGGTTGTGGAATCTCCTCCTCCTCCTGAAAGATACCAAACCCACCCAAACAATGTGATCCTGGGCAACCTGTTCTTGGTGACACTATTTTATCAGGGAGGTTGAACTCCAGGTATCTAGAAGTCTCATCCAACCCCCACTATTCTGTGATTCACTGTGATTCAGTGAATTCTGTGAAAGCAGGGCAGAGCTGAACATCTTCGTGCATCCCTGCCTGGGAAATATGTCCAGGCTGAGCAGCTCTGTCTGGACAGAGCAAGCTGTGCTGCTGGCTAGTATGACTGCTTCCTGGATTGAAGGGTCAGGATTTGGGGCTTCGTTCCTGTATAAGTCACATTTTGCCTTAGAGTCCTCCTGGATGGGGCCGTTCATTCATCTTAGCCCCTCTTTCATGGGGCTATAACTCCAGTGTCCTGCCGTGGCCACCACTAGAGAAGGAGAGTGGTTCCTCTTTCATGTCATTCTCATTTTGGGCAGAAGATAGAAGTCCTTTCATGTGATACTATTTTTTTTTTTTCCCTTTTTGTCTCCCCTCCATCCACACCTACTCTCGTTCTGGTAAACCCCAAAGGATTTCCCTTTGTTCCAGATTAAGGTTTGTTTTCACTCAGATCAAAGATGGTTTTATTTAGTCAGAAGATCCCTCGCTGGAGGCAGTCCCAAACTTCACTGTGTCTAAGCTCAGGTATCCTCCTCAGGTCCCTGACCTGCTCATTACTGTACACTCTGAGAAGTGACCACTCTCTTGGACCAGCTCAGCTGGGAGCTCTTGGCCTGTGTCAGATCTTTCAGAACTCCGACAGAAATTTTCCCTTAGCATTTGGGTCTCAAAATGTGGCTGAACTATTTGTTGTGCTGCAAAGCTAATGGCCCCAGCAGGGAGGAGAAGACGCAGCTTTGAGTGTGATCATTACAAACTGCTGCTTTCTTTCAAGGCCTTTTCTCCATCTACACCTTTCCTGGCAGACACCTTTCTCTTCATAGTTTTGGCACTATGGCCTACAACTCTTGTTTTAAACCCCTAAGTTATCACCCTCAGTACTGATGATCATCACAAACCAGATTAGAGCTCTCATTTCCCACCTGATGGATTAGAGGCAAAGCTGCACTTCCATGTGCCAACAGCTCTTTGCCTTCCTGGTGGGTTACACTAGCACAAAATACCAAGTTCCTTGGCAAATCTCAAAGGGTCTTGCAGGGTGCAGAAACTGGTCCCCTGATGTTTTCTTGTGGAATCCCTCTGCCAGGAGCTGGCAGCGGACAGCTCTGGTTGTCATTCTGCAGTGGCTCCCAACTGCAGGACAAGCTTCTCTGCCTGTACATTCTGTGGCTGCATCAGACACAGAATCCCTAGGAAGCACCATCTGCTGCTATGGTGGCTTTCCATCCTCTTTGGTAGAGCTGAACTTGGCTTTACTTGCATCCCTTTGATAAATCCTCCAGCTCGAACTCCATACTACAGGTTTTAGGCTTGCTTAAGGTTCTTTCACACAGTTTTGAACTCCTGAGACATTTCCAGGTTTGGCTCCATCATGGATTTGTGGAGATGCTAGACCCCACTCACCCCAGAAGGCTATTCCACTTCTGACACTGTTCGTCCCACTGTTTTGCCTTAGTGTTTAATCAAATCTGGGGCACTTGAGATCATTTTAAGGTGACATGCATGAGTTTTCCTAAGTGAGGAGATAACAAGACATGTCTCCTCAACCTTAGTGAGAACCAAATACTAGAAGATGGCTTTTGAGTGTGCAGATCTGAGCGTATTTCAGTCAGAACCCAGCACTCTCCAGCTTCACCTTCTCATGCCTCAAAGGCCTCTTTGCCTGCCTTCTGCTTTTTGGTTTCTCTCTGTCTCAATTTCCCTTGGTCTTTCTGCTTCCCTTTCACAATCCACCAGAAAACAAGAGTTGGTCAAAGCCCATCCGCCCACAGAAGCTTTGTCCATGGCTGCCTTTGTAGTGAGCAGTGGCAGGGATCTGTGCCAGGGGTGGTTACAGCCATGGGATGTCCAAGAAGCCACCACCCATCTCGCCCTCATGAAAGAGATGGATGGAGGGAGGGGTGCTGCTTCCTGGGGTGCAGTGGGGCTTGATGTGACCTTTGCCAACCACATTTATGAGGGCTGGCAGGGGACACATAGGGTCATACTAACCTGGCTTCAGTCACATCCACTGGATGAAAGCCAGGAGCTCCTGCTCCTTCTTGAGCTCCTGTTCCTCTACACCTCCGCCTCTCTCTGCTAGCCTCTTTGCAGTCCCAGTGACAGGTACAGGGTTCCCAGAGTGTCACACTGAGCATCCCCAGGGACAGGTGAGGCAGTGAGAGGGGCAGGAGTGCCTTGGTTTGGCTCACAGTGCCCTCACACCACAGAGATGGGCAAGTGGCATGTGTGATAGGAGTGGCATAGTGAAGGGCAAGAGTCCATGCAACAAGGAAAAGCAATCTGGAGCATATGGAATGCCTCAGCAGGACCTCTGGACGTGGCAGCTGCCTTCGGCAGCGTTGGTTCACCATTACATCTGAAAGCTATTTGTTGGGGTGGATAGACAGAGAGTGAGGGTATCCCAGAAAGTGCCACTAGTGGGGCTCAATGCGTGACTTGGAGCTTGCTCATCCCAGCGATGACCTGTGTGAGTGTCTTGGCTGTGGCAGTTTAGGAGACCAGAAGCATCTGTTTCAAGCAGCAGGTCCATTTGCCCTTGCTTTGTTTAAAAGCCCTATGGCCGTTGATTCCTGGAGGTATACATTGCCCTCAGGCCCCTGCTTCCTACCCATGGACAATCAGCAGTCAGAGTTTCAGGGAAGATCAGCAAAAGCACAATCTAAAACACAAGTTTGCAACAGTTTTGGGTACGCTGGGAGAGGCTGAGTCCAAAGCTGATCCTACAAATGGATTTATGCTGAGGAGACCTTGGGGCTGAGGAGTGCACCTGCCTGGCTGGAGGCTGCACATCCCTCTCCCACCTGCGTTGGATGCATGACTGGGAGGAAAACTGGAATGAAAAGGAAAGCTGTAAATCTGCCTGGAAGCTGGTGGGGAAGGAGTCCCTGGAGGAGGCTATTTTGCTTTGGGTTGCTGTGCTCTAATTCTTAAAAGCTTTGGCCTGCAGATAAAAAGCTTTGCCTCTAATCCTGTCCCACAGGAGTTCTCCTACAGAGAGCAGGTCAGAAACACCTTGCTCTTCATGTTCTTCCTCTCTTGTCCATTCCACCTCTCCAGCTCTGCCCTCCCTCCTGGTCACTCCACCTGCTCATCCAAATGATTCTGGATGTAGACTGAGGTGTTCCTGCTGATGCTGTACTGGTTGCCTAACTATGGCCACCCTAATTTACCTATTGCAGTGGCAGCAGGAGCTTCCCCACATCCCAACCAAGAGGTGTCCTGCCACTGAGAACTCAGCTTGTGCTCCAGGGAGGAGTGACAATGCTCTCTGGTCTTCATCAGCTTTCCTCTCTCTCCATCCCCATCCCTGTCCCTGCTGCAGGTGTCTTCGACAACTGCTCACACACAGCCAGTGATAAGGGTTGGGCACTGGGCATTCATGCCCTGCAGCTTGGTGGCAAGAAGGATGCCCGCTTCTTCTTCTCCCTTCGAACAGACCGGGCGGCCACTGCCACTGAGGTGATCTCCTACCACCGCTACCACCCTGAGGCGTGGACCCACTTGGCTGCCAGCTATGATGGGCGGTGGATGACTCTCTACGTGGATGGGGCGCGGGTGGCCCGCAGCGGTAGGCAGGAGGGACCTCTGCACAGCACCTTCATGGCCTCCTGCCGCACGCTGCTGCTGGGGGGCGATGCCTGGGGCACCGCGCATTCCTTCCGGGGACATATGGCTGGGTTGGCCCTGTGGCGGGAAGCCCTGTCCCAAAGCCATCTCCAGCGTCCCTTCCTAGAGGAGGCGGCTGGAGGGTTGGCAGGGCTGGCTCTGGCCGCTGGCTTTGCCACCCCTGAGGAGCGCTGGGTGCCTTTTCGGGATGGCGCCTTCCCCCAGCAGCGGGTGCTGCCATCCCCACCATCCCCCATCCTGCAGCCGCTGGGACCTCCTGCCTGTGGGCAGACCGCCTGCGATAACGTGGAACTGGTCTCCCAGTACAACCAGCACTGGCCACTGCGGAGTGGGAAGGTGGTGCGGTACCGGGTGGTGAACCTGTTGGAGGACGATGGCGGGCGACCGACTGTCACTCGGGAGCAGGTTTGGCGGCAACACTGGGCACTGAGCGAAGCGTTCCGACCTCACAACATCTCCTGGCAGCTGAGCTTGCTGGAGGTGCGCAACTCCTCCCTGCGCCGCCGCATCGTCCTCCTGGGCTGTGAGCCCAGCAAGGTGGGCAACGAGCGCTGTGACCCCGAGTGCGAGCACCCCCTGACCGGCTATGATGGTGGGGACTGCCGCCGGCCTGGCCGCTGCTTCTCCTGGAAGCGCCGTGATGGTGTCTGCCACATGGAGTGCAACAACATGTTGGATGACTTTGATGATGGTGATTGCTGTGATCCACGGGCCACTGATGTGACCAGGACCTGCTTTGACCCTGATTCACCCTACAGGTAGGTGTCAGGGTACGGGGGGTGGCATGTTGAAAGATGGGGTGCACCTTCTCCCTGACACTCACTCAATGCTTGGATATTGTTTCTGACCTACCACTTTCCTGTTTGGGAAATTGGAGAGGTGTTTTCTCATGGGGTGAGTGTGTTGTGCCATCTAGGGCAAGTGAATCCTGCAGTTCAGGATGGTGCTGAGTCCTGCCTCCCCTGATTTTGAGTGTTTTTCTCCAAAATGACTTGAGGGTGATGAGGAACCCCACTTCGGAGGGATTCCCAGTGCAGAGCGACATGCCAGCAGGACTGTGGGCATTCCTAGGTGAGCAGAGCATCCCCAAGCCAAGGGTGCTTCTATTCCTGCTCCCCAGCTGCACGAGATTCAATAGGATTGCTGTCCCTTCCCTACCTTCCGTGGATATGTCTTAAAGCCTGGTTCCTTAGTTTGGATTCAAAATGCCTCTGCCTGCGTGCTGGAGTGGGGACAAGGAGGTGATGTGGCAAGGTGTGAGCAGCAGGACTTGGTAAGGTGTAGATTGGTTGATGTGCATGAACCTCCCCTGATTGCTCCCTGGGGAGTGATGCCTGTGAGGAGATGCCCTTAGCTGAGCACCAGCGGAGGCTGATCAACCCCTGCAGCTCAAAGCCAAATGATGACTGAGCACCAAATACCCCTTTTCAGGCAAAGGCATGGGTGACTGCTTGGTGCCAGGTAAGGACAGGTGAAAATTGCTCTGCAAACCCTACCGTGCTCTGTAGACAATGGTTTTGTGATGGTCTCATCAACACATGGCACTAGGGGACCTCTTCTTTCCCTGGCACCATTTGGTGGAAGCAGCTGGGGTGGGTGGAGAAGGGGACCTTACTGTTTGATGAAGGACCTTGCAGCAGTGGGGACCATGGCCTTGGCATGGTTGGTGGCTTGCTCATGCCTGCCCCCCTCCTTGGAGCCTCTGAAGTGCTGGCAGCCCTGCTGCTGGCTTCTAGTGCTCAGGGCTCTGCCAAATCTGCTCTCTGGCCAGAGACAAGGAAGGGAAAAAAAATCAGGGGTTTTTTTTTGTTTGTTTGTTTGTTTTCCCCAAAGCCATTTATGTCTCTCTGTCAGAGAAAATTGGTTATTCCCTGCTGCTGACTCCTGGCAATGGGCAGAGGTGCCCACCGGAGCACCATCCAGGATGGATGGCAGCACCTGGGAAGACAGGCTGCAAGGGAGGGTTTTAAGGATATGTTACTCCTTTCATCTTCTTTGTCCTTGAATTTTTCCCTCCTGGTCTGTGGGAGCAGGTAGGCTGTGACTATAAATCCTTTCCTCCTGAGCCAGCTTCTTCTCCCTGCTGCTTCTCAGGTAGGATGTGTTGGGAGATGGGGGAAGCAGGCATCTCTGCTTGAGTGGTGGTGATGGGAGAGGAACAGCACTATCTTCCTCTCTTCATGTGCCTTTCTCACAGTTCTTCAGTCATCTGAGTAAACACAGGAGGAGGACCAGGAGCCTTTCTTCAGACTTATCTCTCTGGCCACAGAACCTCTGCCCTAGCATGTCCCTAGAAGACGTTTTACCCATCCCTGGAAGTCTCTTTGGTGGCAGCTGCTGTTGCCACCGTGTGCCTGCCCATCCCCTTATTTCCCGTGTAAGGAAGCATGAGCAGCACTTCTCTGAGCACTGGGGACATGAATGGCTCTCCTGCCTGCAGGATAGGTCTGCTGCCTGCACAATGACTCTCTGCTCATGGTGGCCACAAGCATCCAAAGGCACTTGGCCTCTGCTTTGGCCAGGCAAAGTCTCTGTCCTTGCCCTTTGTGGGCAGTTAGGGAAATGTTTTCATCCTCGCACCAGAAGGGCTCCACCTTAAATTAAAAAAGACCAAATTTTTGCTAGTATGAATCAGGGCTTCCATTTGTCAGGATTTTCCCCTGAAAGTTGGGAAAGCAAAAACAAAACAAATCAAAACAAAACAAAAACCTTGCTTCTGTGGGAAAGGAATAGGAAAGTGGGAACACTGGGGAAATAGCAAATCTTTGGCAATTTTCTTTCTGCAAACCTCATTGGCCTGCAGAGAGAAGATTGTTTGTAGGCTGAGCTCTGAAAATTGAAATCCAGTGTGCTTGGCATTTGGGAAATGTGGGTGTATGAAGTGAATCTTGCTGCTGCTGAACTCTTCTGAGCTGTCTTTGGCCAGCTTCTTCAGCGATGCTGGTGGACTCTCACTGTTCCTGGGCTCATCTCTGCTGAGAGTACCCTGGTTCCTAGGGAAGAATATGTATGTCTGTGAGAAGACATGTGTATGTTGGATGGGACATCGTCCAGAGGGACCTGGACTATACTGAAAAGTTGCCCTCATGAAGTGAAGCCTCATGATGTTAAGCAAGGCCAAGTACAAGGCCTTGCATGTGGGTAGGGAAATCCCCAGTATCAGCAGAGGCTGGGGGATGAAGGGACGGAGAGCAGCCCTGTGGAGAAGGACTTGGGGATGCTGGTGGATGAAAAGCTAGACGTGAGCTGGCACTGTGTACTCATGGCCCAGAACTAACCGTGTCCTACCCCCAGCAGAGTGGGTAGCAGGTGGAGGGAGTGGATTCTGCCCCTCTGCTCTGCTCTGCTGAGACCTCACCTGCAGTGCCAGGGCCACCTCTGGATTCTCAGCACAGGAGAGACATGGACCTGTTGGATTGGAGACAGAGAAAGCCACAGCAATGATGGGAGGGCTGGAAGTCCCTTGCTGTGAGAACAGGCTGACAGAGTCTAGGTTGTTCAGCCTGGAGAAGGCTCCAGGGAGACATTCTTGGGGCCTTTCAGAAACAGGGCCTTGTGACAGGGCAAGGGGTGATGGTTGGAACTAAAAAAGAGAAATTTAGGCTAGATATGAGAAAGAAATTGTTTCCAAAGAGAGTGGTGAAACACTGGCCCAGTTTGCCTAGAGAGGTAGTACATCCCTGGGAACATTCCATGTGAGGTTGGATGGGGCTTTGACCAACTTACTCTAGCTGAAGATGTCCCCGTACACTGCAGGGAGGTTGGACTAGATGACCTTCAAAATTCCTTTCCCCGCCAAGCCATTCTGTGATTCTATGAAAAACCACTGGGAAATTGGCAGTGTAGGTTTGGGAAAGTCCAAGGTAAGGTTGAACTCACCAAAGGGCATGTCCAAAGCTAATGAATCCCATGATACGTGAGCAGGCGACCTTAGCCCAAGGGGATTTGCTCAGGCAGAGCTCCTTCTATGTCTGCTCATAAGGTATTACAGTTAAATGAACATTTATGAGGAGCAGGGTAGCTGGGGATCTTCCAGCAGGATTTTTTTAGGGTGGAAGCCAAAACAGGAGAAATAATGTGAAATAAAATTTAACAAACTGCGGAAAGGGGCTCGATAGGAGCCAGGTGCCTTGACGTGAACCACAGCATTTGGGCTGTAACTAGAGAAGAGCTGGCTGCTGCTCTGCTGAGATGCCTGTGCTTTTTCATACCTGCTGGAGAACCTCCTGCCAGAGCTCGGGAGGTACCTGCAGCTTTGGGATAGCCAGGGAAGAGGGAAACTGCACTCTAGGTGGTGCTCTCTAAATCTCCTTTCAGATCAAGGGAGCCTTTGTTATGGTGTAAATAAGCTCTGGTGTATTTCATGTCAAGGCTCTCATAAGGAATCATTTGAATGTGGATGTTCCTTAGTACAGCCAAAAATAGCCCCAATGAGAAAATCAGAGTGAGACAGTGGGCAGGTTCATTGTAGACAAATTCAGTTCATTTTGGTGAAGGGTCTCATTACCTTTTCTCTATCTCAAGTAGCAACCTGGTCTAGTGGAAGGTGTCCCTGCCTGTGGTGAGGGGGTTGGAACTACATGGTCTTTAAGGTCCGTTCCAAACCAAGCCATTTTATGGCTCTGTGATTTGCTTAACCTTACGGAGTTATGAAAAGATTTTATCATCTTAGCACATACCTCATGTAAAATCTTCTCTTGGGCTGCAGCTTTGAGAAAGGCAAATCAGAAGGAGACGTCTTATGAACAGAGGTAGCTCTAATGCTTAGCTGGTGGACATCTCAATGTTCTTACAGGGCCACAAGGTGCTAGCATATACCCTCTCCCATGCTTAGCTGGGGAGGGAAATAAGATTTGAAAAGAAGGGTCTTAAAGCTTTGGTGTGGATGTACCTCACTGCAGCCAAGGCAGGAACTGTCCCCAGCTCTGGGGTAGGGGATGATGCTGAAATGATGGCAGTGTTGTTGTGCACAATGCAAGGCCATCAAGTCATCTTGCTGAATCCTTCCTTGTCAGAGCACTGGAACTGCCCAGAGAGGCTGAGGAGTCTCCTCTGGAGATATTCAAAACCTGCCCAAACATGATCCTGGGCAATTTGCTGTAGGTGAACCTGCTTTAACAGAGGGGATGGACTAGAAGATCTCCAGAGGTCATTTCAAAACCCTACCATTCTGTGACTTCTGCACCTCCTCAAGCAGCATAACACAAGTCCTGCTGTGCTTTGAGGCAGCCACCACCCATGTCTAACACCCACCAGTGGGACTACGTGCTTGTTGCTAGAGGGATATTTGAACAAGAGATCTGGTGAAGAACTGAGTGCAGATAACCCCTACAAGGCACCACAACAGGAGCCACAGGAAGCAAATCAGGGGCTTCTCATTTATCCTGACCCACTCTATGAAGAACAAGGGGACAGACAATGGCAGGAGGGCTGCCTGCTGTCATCCTTCACCCAGACTCATCCTGATTTAAAGCATTTTCCAGGAGCTGCTGCCAGTGCAGTGCCAGTGCCTGGAGTAGAACTTGCCTTGGTTTGCTGCACAGGCATCTTCTTGCAGTGGCTGAGTGCTGCTGGAACTGGTGCTCTTGGAAGGGAAGCAGCAACAGCTCATTAACAGCAATTAACACTCAGCAAGAATCTCCCTCGGGCAGAGAGTCTGGTGTGTGACACAGTTAATGTGAAAAGAAAAACTGAAATGGAGTTTGGAGAGCAAAGTGAAGAAGGACAGAGCTGCTGGGCCTTTCCTCTCACTGCCCAAAGCAACAGCAGGAATAACCAAAGGGACAAAAGGAGGTGGAAAATTACAAGGCATCTCCAGCCTTCTGGTAGTAGTCTCCACTGGGATGACCACAGCTGGGATATTGATGTGTACCTGATGAGCAGGACACTTGATGGGCTTTAATGCAAGCTTAGCTGGCCTCCTGTCCTAAGGGAAGGATGCTTAATTGTGCTAAGGCTGCTTGGGAGCCTCCTCAGCAAGTCTAATGAGTGCCTTCAAAAGCTGACCCAGGTTAACCTTGCTGAACGTCTCTTGTGGACTACCACTGAGGAAGGACAAATCACTTTGAGCTAGTCTCTGGCACTCGAGCAGCCCATTGTCAGGTGAATCTGCTTGGATCCATTGCATAAAAGGTGTCAAATGGAGAGCAGGTGAGGCAAGGATGGCATCATTCAAATTAGATGCTCACTTGCTCTCCACTTTTTCTTGCTGTATGAAGCCTTGGGAGATCTTCCTTACACCGAAAGGGAATGTGTAAGTGCAATGCTATTTTAAAATTGCATGCCTTGGGAACAACCTGAGGTCAGTAATGCTGTTATAAAGCATAGATTTGACTGGAGATAGTAGGTGTCTGGGGACATCTTCATTTGCTGCTTGTGGTGGTGGGTCACTTGAAGGATGGATGAAGAGCTTGCAGATAAACACACCCTCTCCAACTTGCTACCTGGGAAGTGTGGAGTGGAAGAGACTATTTGCTTGTCTGGTGCTCCCACAAGGAAAACATGATTATGAGGTGTCCCTGTTCAGGCCCTGAGCTCTGGCTGCCTTTTAGCTCTCTCTGGCACCTCTTAGAATCCTCCTGGTCCATACCCACATATTGGCCTGGTATTCCATAGGGAGCAAGCCTCAAGTGCAGGACTGGGGGCTTCTAAGTGTGATAGTGAGGAGATGGGTGCTTTAGGGACACTAAAGGTGGCAGCTTTAGGCTCACTGGCTTCTGAGCTTGTCACTTCTCTTCATCAAAGAAACTTAGCCTTCTCTTGTAGGAAATCTCACTCTCTTTGAGGTTTCCCGTTGATTACTGGTTTCAAAACCTGGCAAAGACAGAAGGGATTGTCCTGAGTAAAGCCTATTAGGTGGACAGGATGTCTACCAAGCTGCTTGCTCATGCTAGGAGTTGAAGGCTATATCCATGTGAACATTCCTCTGGGTGACTCAGCTCCCTCAGAACCCTAGCTTGAGAGCAAAGACCACAAATTTGCTTTTTGACCTCCTCAAAGTGCATTGAAGGGTGTTTGGCATGTTACTACTCCTTGATAAGTGTCTGGTGTGTTGTGCCAAACATGAGGCCACAAATGGGACTTTGCTTCTAAGAGGGAGGATTCAGGGGGGTGAGATGATAGATGCACCATAGGCTTAGTTGGTGTCATTTAAAGGGCTTTGCTGTGTGTTTCCATTTATGCCCCTTGGGGAACTGCACACCTTGACCTCTGGCTGCGGCCTTTGCTATCCCTGCAAGATTCTGATTCCTTGTAGGCTGTGGAGGTGGAACTTTTCCTTACATGTGATGCATTTGCCTGTCCTGGTGTCTTTCGTATCTCCCAAACATTATCATAAATGAGTTGGTAACCTCAAAAAGTGGCACTTCTTACAAAACCTGTAGAAGAGGGCAATTGTAACTTTTCCAGTGTGGGTTGATAAAAAGCAAAGGGTAGATGTGGATGATGAGAGATCCATAAGGAGAAGGATGGGAGTGGGGGAGGAGATGGTGATGGGGTCTCCAGCATGGAGGCATACTCTAAGGCACACAAGGCAAGACCGGGGCCTGAACAAGCCGCTCCACTGTGACATCAGGCCACTAAGACTGTGGGACTGACTTCATTCTGTGGTTGAAGTGACACCAAGGTGCAGCTGTCCAAGGGACCATGCAAAGTCTTGGGGAACTGATCAAGAGCAGAAGACTCCATATCACAGTGGCCTCTGGTGGGACCAGAGCTCTGTTGTGCTACCCCAGGGACTGGAAGAGATTGAGTAGTAGAGATGTCCAAGTCCAGCAGCTGGTTCCCAGCCCCTGGCTTTGGTGCTAGCCAGAGCGCCTTGCTCTGCACAGCAAGCTGCAGCATGCTACTGATGTGCCTAAATATGGGGCAAAACAACCTCAAGTTGAAGCAGAGAAGATTCAGACTAAAAGAAGGACCTTGACTGAAAAGGTTCTCAAACACTGGAACAGGCTCCCCAGGCAAGTGGTTGAATCCACATCCCTGGAGGAATTTAAAGGATAAGATACAGAGATACAGTGCTGAGGCAGATGGTTTAACACCAGCTGTGATAGAGTAAGATAATGGTTGGACTTGATGATCTTAAAGGACTTCTCCAACCAAAGTAATTCTGCAATTCTAGAAGGAAATACAATCTCCAATAATCCATTCCTTTACTTCCTGAGGTAGAAGGCACAGGGGTTAATTTCCAGTCAGCTCCTGCAGGAGGATGAGTCTTGCTCACTCCCTCAAGCCTTCTTGTGAGCATGGAGCTGCCAGGCACCACGTTTCTTGAGGAACCTGCCAGGTCCCCTCCCAGAAATGACCACATCTCCACAGGAGAGGGAGAACACGATCTGTGTGTGAGCGAGGGGAGAGGACCCTGCCCAGCGGCAGCCCGGGCACTTTCGGGGGAGGGGGAAAACAGCCGTCCCAGATGTGAGCTATTGTTCTAGCAAACACCGCTGTCTGGGGGGCTCACTTGAGGGGGCTGATTGCATCAGGATGGCAATTGTGAAGACACAGTGTGTGTCCGATGGCTGGGAGGGGGGGTGGATCACTCTTTGTCTTGATGCTCAGCCCTCCCCAGGGCTGCTCCTCATCCTACCATACTGTTGCCTGTGCGTGGAGGACACCAGCCGAGACCTTGGCCAGGCTAGTGAGACTCCAGGAACTGAAACGGCAGGGCAGTGAGCTCAGCAGCCATCCTGTGGCACACCATCAGCTTGGCATTGATGGGGTCTCTGGGATGATTTAATCCAGGTTTTGGTTGGTGGGCTGAGCTGTGACCATTGGAGTAATTAAATGAACATACTGCTTCCTGTTTTCCTTGGCCCAGCCACCACCATGGTTTAGGAAATCAAATTGTCCCTTCACAGAAAGCAATGGGGAGCGAGAGGGAACTGGTCCTGTGGAGCCCAAACCCACCGAGGTGGTGCTGGGGGGCTTTGGAGAGAGTGAGGATGCTGAGCCTTTGCGACTGTTGCTTGCCAACGGCTGTGCTGGGAAACAGAGGCAGCCTCAGAGTTTTGGTGGTGTGGTTTTTTTGGGATTTTTGTTTGTTTGTTTGTGGTTAATGTAGGATGGTTACAAAACTTTCCCAATAAATTATCTGCTGGCCTTTTTATATTCACTATGAAGGCGTTTTTAGATGCTGGCTTGAGCGTGCTGTGCTCCGGCTGGGACACCCAATCGCCTGGACCTAAAAATAAGTTGGAGGTTTGGGACTTGGTTTATCCCTATTTTAATTTTTTTTTTAAATAAATATATATTAAAAAGTAGGGTTCTGGAGTGCTCGGCACAAGAAGGACATAGACCTGTTGGAGCAGATCCAGAAAGGATCAGAAGGCTGGAACCCCTCTGCTGTGGGGACAGGGTGAGAGAGTTGGAGTTGTTCAGTCTGGAGAAGCAAGGCTCCAAAGGACCTTCTCGTGGCCTTTCAGGATTTAAAGTGTCTGCTTAGAAAGATGGGGACAGACTTTTTATCAGGGCCTGTTGTGGCAGGACAAGGGGAGATGGTTTGAACTAAAAGAGGGAGATCTAGACTAGAGAGAAGGAAGACATTTTTTACCCTGAGGATGATGAGACATGGGCCCAAGCTGTCCAGAGAAGTGGACAGAGAAGATGTCCTTACTAACTGCGGAGGATTTGGACTAGATGACCTTTAAAGGTCTCTTCCAATCCAGGGCATTCTGTGATTGTTTGGCTCAAATAGGTTTCTTTTGGTGTTTTTCTGTGGCTTGATCTCTTTCCTGACCAGTGCAAGGTTGGGAGTTTTTCCCCTCTGGTGAGAAACTTAGGGTGAATATAGCAAAATTTTGAATCTTTTGACAAGAATGGATTTTAGAATCATGTTGAAGAGTCCCTGAGGGCAGAGGTTACTGACCGCAGAGCTGTTGCTCCCCTTGTAGAGGAATAAGGATTTGTTGGCTTATTGTCCCAAGCAACACCACTGACAATGAAGAATTTCTTCCTTGCACATGATCTACATCTCGTTGTTTTCAGTCTGTAACTGTTACTTGGCAACACCTGAAGAGCAGGTGTCAACAGGATGGGGCCAAATTTTTTCAGTTGTGCTCAGTGACAGGACAAGGGCGATGGGAACAAACTGGAATCCAGGAAGTTCCATCTGAACAGGAGGAAAAAATTCTTTACTGTGAGGGTGCTATAGCCCTGGAGCAGGCTGCCAGAGAGTTTGTAGAGTCCTCTTCTATGGAGAGATTCCAAACCCACCCAGACATTGTGATCCTGGGCAACCTGCTTTGGGTGACCCTGCTTTAGCAGGAAGGTTGGACTCCACATCTCCAGAGGTCACTTCCCATCCCCACCATGATGGGATTCTATGACCTTGGTCCTGATTTGTGCAGCAGTGAGGTGCTGCCGTTGATGCTGAGGCCCTGTCCTCCTGCCCCATGGTCCCCGGGTGAGTAAAAGACATTTAATAAGAGGAGGTCAAGCTGCTTGGTCCTGGATAAACTCAAGTCTTTAATTTCTGTAGTTCTCCTTTGTCTGGAGTACTGTGCTTAAACCTCCTGGCCCTGGACCTCTACTCAGTTACATAAAGCCCACACAGTGCTGGGGGGAGACTAAGAATGTTGTACCTACCTGTGTCATGATCCTTCTGCCTTTCCTCAGGAGAGGGTGAGCTGCATTATAAAATGTGGCAGTGAAATCCAGGCTCCTGGGGACCCAGACTTGTTCACAGAGACCTTAAGACCTCCTTAAACCTTGAGTGCTGCTTCATATTTCTGCTGCAAGCAGAAAATAAGAGAAAGCTGATTTACAGACCTGTCCCACCTAACCCACAAGAGCAGGGCTTTTCTGTGCAACCTAAGGCAGGCAGAAAGTGTTGTAAAGCTAGGTCCTAGCTTGGGATAATTTTTATTTTGCTTTGAAACAAACAAACCAGGCAGAAAGTAAAGCCGTCATGACTTTGTTTAGCTTGGAACCTGCTCTAGGATAACTTGTCACTGTTGAGGTCTGTCTCACAAAACCACAGAGGGCTGCAAACCACTTTCTCTGTTTCCCCCAGCGCGTCTCACTTGCTGTCTCACAAGTGTCCAGCACCAGTGTCTCACCAGCCAGCACCAACACTGTTGGAAGAGGGTGAGCGCTTACCCAGTCTGGTGGATAGTTACTTCAAAGCATGTCAGTGTGCTGGCCTTTGTGGCAAAGTCACCTAGAGCAATGCTGGGCTCACCTCCTACCAGAAGCTGCTGCTCTGCTGCCCTTCTCACTGGCAGGACTTCCTTGAATTATCCAAAACACATGTCTTTATTTCTTTGGAGTTCTTATCATTAACACTTTGCAGCCACTGCTGGGTTGAAGTCTCACTACAGGAAGGATATTGAGGTGCTGGAGCATGTGCAAAGAACAGTGAAGCTGTTGACATGTCAGAGTACAAGTCTCATAAGGAGTAGCTGAGGGAACTGGGGTTATTTCACTTGGAGGAAAGGAGGCTGAGGGGAGACCTAATTCTCTACAACTTCCTGAAGGGAAGTTGGAGCCAGGCTGGAGTCAGTCTCTTCTCTCTAATAACAAGTGATAAGACAAGACAATGTGTCCTCAAGTTGCACCAGGAGAGGCTTAGGTTGGATATTAGAAGGAAATTCTTCACTGAAAGAGTTCTGAAACACTGGAATGGGCTCTCCAGGGATGTGTTTGAATCCCTGTCCTTGGAGGTGTTTAAAAGAATCAGAGATGTGGTGCTGAGAGACACAGTTTAGCACCAACCTTGGCAAAGTTAGATAGTGGTTGGACTCAGTGATCTTAAAGGTCTTTCCCAATCAGATCGATTCTGTGTCCTCTGCTTCCACCATGAGAGCAGCTGGGAGTTCAGCTGCTATGAAAGCCTGACCTGCATCATTGTCCAGTCTAATGAAAGACATCCCTGTATCTTGATGGCTCTCAGATGGGTCATGTGTTTGAAGATGATCTCACCCGGGTGGCAATCATAAGCTTCTCTGAGAAGGAGGTGGCCATGATTCACTCAGAAATAGAAAGGCCAGGCAAGCAAATGGAAACTCCCTATTGACCAGGTCCTTGCAACTTAAAAGGGTTTTTACTACCTGTTCCAGTACACATTTGAAAATCATCCGCATTTACTCTTCCACACTCCAGTCGGATGGGTTTTAAGCCATTAAGGCTCATTGGGTCAATAACCGCCATTTTCAAAAATCTATTAAACACCCATTTCCGTGGAAATAGAGCTTTTGTAATTGATCACAGCTACCCACTCCCATTAAAGCAAACCCCAAATGCTATCAACTCCCCTAAGATGTAGAGCACTCAAACGCAGACTGCCAGGACAGACTTATCCCGGGGGGGAAGCTGATGGCCCATTATGCTTGAGCAACACAAGAATTGTCACATAAGCCAGGAAGTTTATGGGACTTGCATGGATTTGTCCTCCACACGGTGCTGGGGGGAGACCCCCCTGGAGGGGGTAAAAAATGAAGTTTCATGGGGTGAAGCAGTAGGGATAACACAAGCTCCAAGCCAGCCTCCTACGGGAGCTTTTTGGAGAAATGTTTGCCTTATTTTGTGTTAAATTCAAAGCCTTCAGAAATGTTTTGGCAGTTTAGTAGAACCAAATGATCCTTTAGGTCTGAAGTGCTGTGAGAAGTGCTGAGTTTGTGGGTCAGTTCTTGGTGGCACAGGGGTTTCCATGTTGAATTATAAACAGCTATTACACATATTTGAGGCTGTATGAAGAAAGCTGTTGGGAAGGTGACTTTGCAAAGAGTAGATCCTGATCTCTCTGCTCTGGGAAGGAAGCCCACTGGGGCTTCTGGTGTGGTAGTGGACCCTAAAGCAGGCTGTGGAGGAGTGAATGTGGTGGGACTACAGACGTTCCCTGCAGGCTGCCTCTGGGCGAGAAATAGCACAAAAGATGGGAGGCTGGTGACCAGGGCCTTGACAATGTGGGGTAGAAGAGGTAGAAAGAGTAGATGTCCTCACCACAGGATTGCTGCTTGTTCTTCCCATGCAAGAAAGTTAAGAGCTGTGGCAGTCTTAAAGTACTGTGGAGCAAGTGACCCTGGTTTTGCCTACTGAGTGCTGCTGATGGAGAGTTATAGCTCTGGCAGGTCCACCTCAGCAGGTGAGTCAAAGGACTGGAACCCATTGGTGTGGCTGTTGTCCCCTCTGACGGCAGCCTCCAGTTTTCAAGGGATGTACCAAAGATGGAGGAACAGCAGCTCAGAGAAAAGGGGTCCCAGCCCTGGTTCCCACATCTTAGTCCACCAGACCTCCACAGAAGGAAGCATTGTGATCCAGCTGTCCTTTCCCATTAGGACTTTCCTGCTTACCATCCCTGCCAGACAGCAACAACCCTCAGAATGAGGGCTGGCTGCTGGGGTCAGCACAAGCTGCTGTGCCCCCTTGGAGAAGAGGTCAGGTAGTCCCTGCCAAGACACAGGCCACGCTTCCCTTGTTCATCTCCCTTCATGCCTGCTTCAATCAGCTTCACTACAGCCCTCTGCTCTCTCCTGCAGCCCTGGGTTTCTTTCCACTGTGTGTGCCTGATCCTGACCTAGCACTCCTCCTCTTGGTGCTCTGTCACCGCTCCAAGCCCTTTCTTGCAACCTGTCTTATGGGGCCATGACTTGATGCCTCCTCTATGAGGCCACTGTGTAAAGATGCCTCTTTGTCTCCAGCAAGGTGATGTTGGATAGTGTTTGTGATGGCAATGGAGGAGAAAATGTGGTGAATTGGTCCTCCCCTTCTTAAGGAAATTTAATTTGGGGCAGGCAAAGGGGTACATGTGGGTTCCTGTCCCCAGGGAGAGTGTAGATCTCTATTTCTAGAGCAAGTGTTGTGGGGCTTTGTCTCTGGTTCATATTGCAATGTCTTCTGTGTCAGGCACCCGAGCCACTTGACCTTTTGGGATTGGTGGTGGTTGGTCTTGGTGAATTCCTCACGGAGGCCTTTCTACCTGAAAGTCAGTTGAAATTTGCAGAGAGGACAACCAGATCAGCCTCATTAAGATCTTTGTTCACCTCTATAGACATCACTACATCTACCATATTCATAGAATCACAGAATGGTTTGGGTTGGAAGGCACCTTGAAAGGTCATCCAGCCCAAACTGCCTGCAGTAAGCAGGGGTATCTGCAACTAGAGCAGGTTGGTCGGGGCCCCAGGCGACCTGACCTGAAATGGTTCCAAGGATGGGGCACCTTCTGCTTCTCTGGGCAATCTGGACGAGTGTCTTGCCACCCTCAGTATTAAAAATGTCTTCCTTCCCTCTAATCTAAATCTCCCTCTTTTAGTTTAAACCCATCACCCCTTGTCCTGCCACAACAGGCCCTGCTAAGATATTTGTCCCCAGCTTTCTGATTTGCCCCTTTAAAATACTGAAAGGCCACAAGAAGGTCACCTGAAGCTTTCTCTTCTTCAGGCTGAACAACCCCAGCTCTCTCACCCTCTCCTCACACCAGAGGGCTTCCAGCCTTCACATCATTTCTGTGGCCTCCTTTGGTCCTGCTCCAACAGGTCCGTGCCTGTCTTGCGCCAAGAACTCCGGAGCTGGAGCTTCAGCTCCACCTTCCCTACTCAGCAGATCTGTTCCTTCTGCTGCTTTTTTTTTTTTTTTTTTTTTTGCTTTTCTTTCTAAAAGAGTCTTTTGTGTTTCGTTTTCACTGGAGTCAGCTGGATTTCAGGGAATTCCCATTTCACTCCTGTCTCCCCAGCATCTCAGCTGCAGCGGTGTCTGCTGGTCAGTCCTGGTTTTTCCATCCTTAGTTCAAACTTTTATCCCTCCATGCAAGTCAGTCTGAAGCAGCTCATTATGAGTTCAGGCCAAGTTTTCTTTCTCTCATCAGCTCTTCCATAATTTCTACACTGCTTACCAAACCAAGGTCTAAAATAGCCTTTGCCTTTGGCTGGTGCAGTGATGATTTAGGGGATAACTTCTTAGCCAACACTTCCAGGAACAGCTAGACCATGCCATTGTTAGCAGCAGTTACTCTTCAGCCTATCTAAGGGCAAAATGCCCTGCAGGACTTTCTGGTCTAACACCAATGTTATTGTCTTTGTTGCCCAAATCTGACCTCAAGAAGTTGTGCACCATAATCCGATGTAACTGGGAGCTTGCCTGCTGTGTGTGCTAGTCTTCTGCAGCCTTCTCAGTCTCTGCCCAGTCAGAAGGGTCACAGCCTTGAACCACAGCTTCTCTGTTTGATCCCATCTGCAGCTTTGCCAGTGCAAGTCTGACCCTGTAGCACCTGCTATTGCTTCAATCCCGAAGCCATATCCACTTCCCACATGGAAACTAAAGGTTATCTGCAAATCCAACAGGAATTGCTCATGCATAAGGGAAATCCCTGATCTTGAAGGCCCTTATGTAGAAGTGGTTTGACCTATTGTCCTCTTTGACATTTTGACAACTCAGCCACTCATTAAACTGTCTCTTAAGTGGTGCTGCCAGTGATGGCTGCTTCCTGGGCTGTTTTACTGATACTGTCAGTGCCTGAAAGGTGGATTTTTCTAGGCAAGTCCAAGAAATATGTGAATGCCCTCATTCTAAATGCTCTTTGGCTGGTGTTCAACACTCAGTGAAGCTGATGAGAGACTCAGAGAATCATGGAATAGTAGGGGTTTGGAAGCGACCTCCACAGACCATTGAGTCCAACCACCCTGCCAAAGCAGGATCACCTGGGGCAGGTTGCACAGGAACAGACCCAGATGGGTTTATTCCAGCGGTGTTGTGCATTCTGCAATTGCAGGGCAATGTCTGGCTGTTCCTCAACCTCCCTTCACCTCTTACATGTGATTTGTATCTGGCTGTGTTACCAAAGCCTGCTCAAATGAGAGTCATTTGGATGTTGCTGCCTTGCCAAGTTGTCATGATGCTGGCAACGATGTTTGTGACATACCAGCACAGTGCTGGACTGGAGTCAGAGCTCCTAGACGATAGTCATGAGGGATGGAAGTAGTCTGAAGTACAGAAGAACTTCAGCTTTTGACTAAAACTACATCATCTTCACCCAGCTACATTAGAGGCAGAAATTTCAGGGCAGGTAAACTTAGTGTGTGAGGCAGTTGCAGTTATGAGAACCACCATCACTCTGCTCTGGAGGAAGACCAAGCACCTAGCCTGTCTTGGTTTGTGTGGTGTTCCAGGATGGTACCATGTCCTGTTTATGCTGCAGTAGTAGTCTTCATCTGCAGCAAGGCAGAAGGCATTGGAATAAGTTACCCAGAGATCGGGTGGAGTGAGCATCCCTAAAGACGCTCGAGAAAAGTGTGGACATGACACTTCAGGACATGGTTTAATGGCCATGGCAGTCTTAGGTTGACAGTTGAATTTGATCTTAGAGATCTTTTCCAACCAAAACAATTCTATGATTTTAAGGGAGGCAAGGCTGAGCATCATCTGGGAACAGGGATGAGGAGTCACATATTGTAGGAAGGACTGTTCGTGTATGCAAGATGAGACACACACACACACCCAATCAGTCACCGTGAAGAGGAGTCCTTTGGTATGGCTAAAGCAGATGATGTTTGCTTTGGCTCACCATTTGAAGGAGAATCTTTCCTCATTGATGATTAGAGTCTGCTCTCTGAAAATATTCATGCCACTTGATTCAGCACCTGTCTTCGTGGATTGAGTTATGGCCCTTGGGCTTTTGGCTGGTGGCTCAGAACAAGGTTGTTGTGTGTTGCTTCAACCCTTTGCAGCCTTGACAGAATGTCTTGTCTGCACATCAAAAATGTTAGTGGCAGGCTGGTGCTCGTTCCTGGCAAGTCTGGGGGATTTCTCCTTTGTCAAGTAGGGGGTTGGTTAAAAAGAGAGCCTTGTTGCTTGGTGGGGAGTAGGAAAGCAGGAAGAAAAATTTGCTTGTGGAGGGTGAAGGACATGAAAGCAGAGCCAGGAATCCCCTGTGACTTCATTAGGCTGTATGGTTAACTAGAGCTGGCCAGATCTCAAGTATTTTCCAGCTATCCATGAAGGGCACTTGGACAACTTCCACTCAACCTCACTCCCACATCCCCTCTGAAATGTCTACAGGGAAAAGACTCCTGTTTTTAAATTGCAGAGGAATTCCTGTGGCATTACACACTGCATCCTTTGCAGCACCTAGAGAATTTGGTTTGCTTTGCAGTGCTGCATGGGGCATGTGCTGGCCTTGCCTTTCATTCAGAAGTGCCACCTTTTACCTCTCAGTGGTGATGGCCACGTTATGGTCCCAGGACTTCCTGTTATGACACAGCAGTCACCAAAAAGTGCTGCTTTTGCTTCTCTTCTCCCACCCTAAACTACATCAGGCTTGTGTTACAGCTTGATTGTCCATCAGAGATCGTCTCTTCTCTATCACCTGTGCACCAGCAGTGGTCCTGTTGTTACTGCCAGAAATTGCTGCCTGGAAAAACAGCAACAGCTCTGTCTCTCCAGAGTGCACCAAGTTGTGTCCTTTGGCCAACCTAGCCCAGAATGTGGCTTATATTTACAAGCACCAAAATGCTGTCTGTCCCAGGTACTAGGACAAAATCATCCAAGGAGGAGCACGAGAAAGGGATGTGAGGGTCCAGAATCTTTGGCTCTTTAGACCTTAGTGTGGTAAGGTCTAGGGCAGTTTTCTATGCAAAACTGTAGTTATTCGATGGCTTTCCCATTTTATGTGATGGGAAGAATAAGAAGCAGGACACTGAGAAAAGGTGAAGGATTATAGGATACAAGTTGGAAGATGAGAAATTTGGATTAGATGTCAGGTCAACATATTCTGGCCTTGAGCAACCTTATTTAACTAGACCTGTTTAAAACAGGGGACCTATGGAGGTTTTCTCCATCTGCAGTTATGAGTCTGATTCCACTATTCTGTGGAGACAGTGTCTCTGTCTTCTTTCCCTTTCTAGAGTCTGAAATGTCACACAACAACAGAACACCATAAAGCCTCATATAGAGCCATGTGCTCCTGACCCAGTATCAGGACCACACAAGCACCAGTGAAGCTCCGCTGTGCTATTGTAGAGCAACACAAGCTCTAGGCTTTTTCCCCAGCTTGCTTTCTGCCAACCATGCGACCCACAAGTAAACCAGTACATGGTGTGGTATCTAAGCCTACCTTTGAGTGAGATTATCAACCAATGTCATTCAGCAGAACTTTAAGTGGACAGCATCCCAAGTCAGAACCATCGTGGGGGCCCTCCTATCTGGCTTATTCCCTCAAATGCCATAATTTCAGATGGTGTTGATGCCCAAGCTCATTTCTAATAATGGCAGTCCACAACACTCCCACTCCTAATCTCTCCCTACGCTTGCCTATGGCCTTCTTGCACATTCCACTCTTCTAGGATTGCAAATACTCCCCAGGTCAAGGTGGTATTATCATGCAGCTAGTTGTTCACCAGTGAGTTCTTGATGCTCTTGGAAAAGCATTTGCTTTGAATCTGGAAAACCTGATGTCTCTCTTCCTTCTCTCTTCTGTCCTATTCTTTGGAGTAATTTTCTTTTTCTTTTTTTGCTTCCTAGCTGGTATCTGTGCCTTCATGTGTCCTTCTGGTCTTCTTCATGTTTATGTGTTGGCTTCCAGTGCCCACCCTGCTATAAATGCCACATCAGATTTGGAATATTCTGGTCTTGTAGGGGTTGAAAAGCTATTTGGGAGAGCCAAGGAGAGGGCTGTCATTTAGGCTGTTTGTTGAGACCAAAGGCTGCTTCTGCCTTGCCCCTGGGAAAATCTCAGAAGGAGGAGAGCATGACCTTGGCAGTAAGCAACAGGCAAAGACGCCAGTTAGATACTCCTTGTCTAAGCTAAGGATGCCAGTGGGAAATGTGGATTGAGGGCAGTTGGAGTTGCCCATTCCAGAGTTGTTTTGGTCTTGGTCATATCTTTAGGGACACCATCAGGAGGATATTTGTGTTTTCCATGCCATAGTGGGTGAAATCTGTTTTCTCCTCCATCCATCTGAGCATCTCTCAGTGTTAGAATAGTTCCTCCTGCCCCGATGTGGCCCTGAACCATCCAAATCTCTCAATGGAGGAAATTGCAGTTATTTATAATTAAGGGTTGACAAAAAAAAAAAAAAAAAAAAAAAAANAAAAAAAAAAAAAAAAAAAGTTGCTAGCATCAAGGGAATGGCAGGCGACAGCCAAAAAAACAAACATCATGTCTCCAGAAGAGGGGTGGCAGGAATATCCCTCTGAATAGGGCTGACATCAGCTCTCGGAATTTGGACAGCCTGAAAGGCTTTAGGGATAGTTTTCCAAGATATCATAGGTCAAGAATCAACATTATTTTTAAGTTTGTGTCCCCCGAGCCGCTTTGGTGCATGAAGGAGACTCTGTCTCCCCCTCCCCCCTCCTTTACTCTCTATTTCTATGAATTTTTTGCTTCTCTTCCTTCCGACTCATGCCACAAATATGTCCTTCAGGTTTATTTATTCTTCTGCCTATCTATTCCTCCCGGCCTGCTCCCGTCTTGGTTGGGTTGAAGGGATGGCGTCAGCGTGGCGCGTGTCTGGGATGCTCAGGCGAGACATCACAGAGAGGAGATCATGTTCTCCTAATTTGCTGTTTCCGGTTGGGAGAGTTTTCTCTCCACAAGTTGATGTGGCTGGGGAAAGTGTTCTGGGAATGCTGCTTTGTGGTGGGAGATCTCAGGGCCTGGTGAAGACAAGTTGGTCATCTCATCTCATCATTAAATGCTGCCATACAGTCCAGCCAAAATTCTCTGAAGTGATTTGAAGTGTGGAAGCTGCTCTGTCATGGGGAAGGTGGGTGAGACTTCAGCTCAAGGTGGCCTCTTGGGGCTGACTGGTAGGGGAGAGGTAGCTGGCAGATCAATAGCTTCTGAAATGTTCTGCTATTTCAGATTCAGGGAAGTAGCCACCCTTGGTTTTACTGACCTCTGCTCCACATGCCATGGTGCTTTAGTCTACCTCTGGAATCCTCTTCCTCTATTTTTTTTTTTCTGCTTTTTTCTCTTCCATTTGCTGTAGCAACCTCTGTCTTTCTAAATAAACCTGTTGGTATAATGACTTGACTAGGGACCTCGCCATCTCAAACAGTGCATTTGCACATCTCTCATTGGTTTTCCTTCTCACTTCACGTCTCAGATGAGAACATGCCTTTTTCCCCATGCTCAGCTTTTTGTCCTTCCTTCCATAGCTCAATGTGTTGAGGAATGCACTAACAGGCACCACTTTTACAGAAGCCACTTGTTCCAATATCTCTTCTGTGCCTTCATGGCTGGTCCAGTGTAAAGAAACTATTGCATTCTCATCATAATCTCTCTGTGCAGCTCCAAGATGCCAATTGCTCCTGGAAGCATGGGAATAAGTGAAATGCTTTCCACCACCTTAATGTTGCTGTTGGCCTTCTGCTGCAGGTTTAGTCACTCTTATGACATATTTCCACACTGGTGCATTTCCATCATCATTCCACAGTGGTGTATTTGAAGCCTCACCATGACTTTTTTTTCCCTGCTTGGAATCTCTTGAATTAATGGCTTCACAAACAGAAGGTCAAGATCCTCAGGCTTTGAAGACTTAGAGATAAGTCTTAGAGGCTTAAAGACAATGTCTTCTAGGGCTACCTGTCCTAACCCTGTCTCAGCCCATGAGGTTAATGGCACTGGTGGTGGAAATGGCAGTTACTTGATTTAAAACAGTATCTAACACTTGCAGCACAGCCCAAGACCCTCCAATCCCACTATTATTATTATTGGAATTACTACTGTTATTTAGATCCTGATCAGTTTGCAGAGCTGAGGACATGAACCCCCTAAAGATCAGTGCTGGGCCTGTTGATGTACCAGTGAATGGAATACAGACTTCTGACCAGTGCAGAAACACTCATACACAGGAAAGAGTGAAGCCTAAATTTCCTGACTGCTGTTTTCTTTCTTCAAGTGCAGAGAGAAGTGCTACATGGTGAGGATCATTTCGGGGACATCTAGATGTACCTGCTGGTGTTACTCCTCTGCTTCAATATCTGTTGCATACCCACCTCTTCCAGCACATTTTCTTCCCATGCCCTTTAGACATCCCAGACCTCCTCTCAGAGAGGATTCAGGTCCTGTGCAGAGAAATGCATTCATATGAAGGAGGCCCTGCTGTTGTCTCAGTGACAGGGGGACCCAGGTAGCACTCTTCTCCGCGGTCTCTTTTGAAGAGAGGTGGAAGAAAGATTTGTTTTGAGATCCAAGATACCTTTTGCCCATGCTCTTCCTTATACAACACACAGGGATGGGGGTGAGGAAGCATGTTTGTTGATGTGCCTGTGCAGGAACCCCTTGTTCTTGCCATGCACTGCCGCCTCTGGCATACTGATTGTCCTAGAGAAAAGGATGGACTGGAGAAGACTTCTTGGCCCCAGCTGGCAAAACCTCTCCGCTCCCCAAAATAAGGTCTGGTATCCACTCCTGTCTTGCCATGTATCAGAGATGACAACTGAAAAGCCTTGTTGGAACCAGTTAGAGTTCTGTATTCTTTTGTCTCTCCTCACATCTTGAGGAAAAAATAATTTCTTATCCCATCCCTCCCCCAAATTCTATTTTTCTGATGCCAAACCTTTTCTCTTTTCCCTAGCAAAGCTGATTTCTGCATTTCCTTTCTTCTCATTGTTTCTCCTCCCATTTTGTCTCCTTCTATCCTGTTCTTTGGGGTCTCTCCTGTCCCCATTATTAGAAAACCATAACTGAGAGCAGAACTTGCCACCAAAGCTGCTGTTATTAGCAGAACTTCTTCAGATTTGCATGACTGTCTCCCACCCAAACTCCTGGCAGAACTTTCACCTAACAGAGCAGAATTAGTAGCACCATGGGGCACCCTGTTGGGACTTGAGCAGTTTTATTACACTTCATCACTCACAAACACTCTTGGTTTTGGAGATTCAAGGGATGGGATCTCCAGATCTGCTGCACTCTTTCTAGCGTAGCTACAGATGGCTCCAGCTTTTCCTCTTTGCTCTAGTGAAGTCTCTGCTATCTCCTTTCCCTTGTCCTTGCAGGGCGTACATGAGTGTGAAGGAGCTGAAGGAGGCACTGCAACTGAACAGCACTCACTTCCTCAACGTTTACTTCGCCAGCTCGGTGAGGGAAGAGTTGGCTGGCGCTGCCACTTGGCCGTGGGATAAAGAGGCCCTTAGTCACCTGGGTAAGTAAGTGAGCCCAGTCATGGGGCCATTGGGTTTCCTTTCTTGGTTGACTTGACAAAAAGAGACAGACATGGTTAGGCTCAGCACTGAGGGTGTTTAATAAGAAGATCATGGTGACAGACTTTGGTTGTACCAACAGCAGGTGCAGTAAGGAGTGGAGCTGCCTGTTCCCCATGTCCATGTGGATAATGTGGTGGGGTTACACCCTGAGAAGGCACTTGTGGGGTGTTGAGAGAAACTTTTAATGGTGAAGGCAGTGGGACAGAGAGCTGCAGGTTCACCACTAGTGCATGCTCTAGAGAGGGGTGTAGACTTGGCTTCTCTGGGACCTTCTATGTCTGTCTTCCAGGATTCTGGGAATGGTGAACTTCCCTTTGCAGAGTGTTAGTAACCAACAGATAAACCAGGAGTGCTGGTGATTTCAGAGCTGAGACTCCAGAGCTGACCAGGCAGGGAGCACTGGCCACTTCCAAATCCAGCTGCAGATGTGAGGATGACTATCAGATTAAACCATGTTTTCATACCTTGGCTTGCTGCCTGCCAGAGGCAAGATTCTCCTTGGCTTCAGTGAATTCCAGGCAGACCCTTAAGGTCATCAGCCCTGGCAGGCTGCAAAAAAGTCAAAAGTGGCAACTGTTTCACTAGAAGGTAAATGTATTGTGTCTTCTCCTGTTTCTGCTGCCTCTTTTTTCCTGCCTCTGCCTCCACCTCTTCAATGTCCGAGTTTTCTGGCAAAGCCCTTTCCACTTTGCAGTCAAAACATCTAAAGTGTTTCTCAATAAGTAACTGGAAATAATTACTCCTGACACCTGCACGGCAGAGCTAGGCCTTCTGCTTTTACAAGTGCGTGATCCTCAAACCTTGAAAGCTTTAGGCTGCCGCTGAAGACCTGTTTTAAAGTCCTTTTTTGCCAGTTTCCCTCCCTCAATGAGTTTCAGGCCTGTTATTTCAATAGTGTGTTGCCACAGTCACTTGTTGAGGAAGGCAAATCTCCATGAAATTTATTGCTTCAGCTTCCAAAAATCACTTCCAAGACCCAGCTTGACAATCGTCTTGCTACAACAAGTGCTTAAACCATGCATGTTCTCTTCAGACCCCTCCCAATGGCTCTCAAGGAGTTGTACAGAAGGGTAATTGGGGTGACTGGTTGCAGCAAAAGCTTACATTTAGCTCTAGTCTCAGAGCTTGTGTCCAGACAGCGACACAAGAGGTGGCACCATCTGGAAATATTGGGTCAGGGTTTTACACAGAGGTTCAGAGGCAAAGAGGTGTTGTCTTGGCTCTGGTGCCAGAACTGTGAAGTATGAAGCTGGATCTGAACTTCTTTGAGGCTCTGGCACAGACTGAAATTACTTTGGTTCAAGACTGTCCTTAGATTTAATGAGCAGGGGAGGGCAGGTGGCGGACTCTAATCTCTGGAAACAGGAGGCTTCACCACATCACTGAGTGTTTTCTACCACGCACAATGTATATTATTGTCCAGCACAGAAGAAACTTAGGATTGTGCCCTTGTGCCCAAGAAGGCCAATGGTATCCTGGGGTGTATTAGGAAGGCTATGTTTAGTGGGTCAAGAGAGGTTCTCCTTCCCCTCTACTCTGCCTTGGTGACGCCACATCTGGAATACTGTGTCCAGTTCTGGACCCTTCAGTTCAAGAAGGACCTCAGGGAACTGCTTGAAAGAGTCCAGCTCAGAGCCACAAAGATGAGATGTTCCACTCCCTTCATCCCTTATGAGGCAAGGTTGAGGGAGCTGGGACTCTTTAGCTTGGAGAGGAGGAGACTTGAGGGGTGACCTCACCCATGTTTATAAAGATATAAAAATATGGAGGCCACCACACAAGTCCTGCTCCACTCATGCTGCTGCCTGCCATGCTGATTTTCCCTATAGACCCTCTCATGCTTTGGTTCTCCTCCTGAGTTGAACTGGCTCCTTGAGTCTGACTTCTCCAAGAAGCCAAACTGCTTCATGGCTCCAGAGATTCTTGGTCAGATTTTTATCTGTTTTTCTCTCTGAACTGGACATTTTCAAGAGAAGTGTCATGAGACTCTTACTCTCAAACCGCCTGCCCTCCTTAACACTTCCTCTCAACCCAGTGCTCGCTGAACTTACTGTTCTCCATCAGTTCTTCTCTAGATGTTTTGTTTGTTTGTTTTNTTGCCCTGCTGGCCACACTGCTCTTGATGCAGGCTGTTCTCCTCATCCTTCTGTTGGTGTCTTCATCTTCTGGAAATCTTCAGTGATTTTTTTTTTTTTTTTTAAATTCCTTTCTCTTCATCTCTGCTTGTTTTGGCTACCAGAAATCTAGTGACCATTCCTGTGCTGATGACTTTACAGACCTATTGGTCTCCTAATATCCATACTGAACCTCCCCTGGCACAACTTGAGACCATTTCCTTTTGTTCTGTCACCTGGTGCATGCAAGCAGAGGCTGATCCCCACCTTGCTTCAACCTCCCCTGAGGTAAAATGATGCTTCTGTAGGAAGTATTTCAGCTGCTGTGGAGCTCCGAGACAGAGACAACTTACTGCCAGCTAGCAGTAGAGATGAAAGGTCTTAGCTCTGTTTGCATGGCTCCCTCTAACCATACTGTCTCAGTCTTTCCACCATCACCATAGAGAGCCCCCCTCAAATTCAGAGTTCTTACTTGGAGTCTGGAATGA
The DNA here is from genome assembly GCA_013399055.1 of Ramphastos sulfuratus. NCBI lineage: Eukaryota > Metazoa > Chordata > Aves > Piciformes > Ramphastidae > Ramphastos > Ramphastos sulfuratus. The sequence continues at coordinate 296,645 of WBNM01003809.1, read as the reverse complement.
ATTTTATGAGAACTTAAAAGTAAATCTTCAGCTCCTCGCGTTTTGTAATTAAAGAACTCCTGTCCTATAAAAACCTCTTAGCTTTCCACAGTGGAAAGCCTTGCCTCCAAACCCCCTGCCCATGTCATAACACAGAAGCTTAAACTTCATGTGTAAGCGCATGTGAGCTGTATGTGGATAAACATGGAGGAAAGGCAAGGGAATTGTTAATATTTGGTGTTATAAATACTTTCTGCAGTTATATAAGCTGAGGCCAGCTCATATATCTGGCTGAGGTCAGTGGATCCTGAAGGAGGGCCAGCCGTTCCATCAAAGGTACCTTAAGCAATGGCCATCTTCCTGTCTGACTAACCCTCAGGCGTTTGTTCCATTAAATTGCTGTGACTCAGTGTTTGGGGCAGACTGGCCCTGTCACACAGGTTCAGCTTTGTGGTTTGCTGCTTAAAGATCTCACGCCTGCTTCAACGTGTGGCCTCTTCAACAGCCCTCACCCAGGAACAAGTTGATTTCTTGGGGGCTGGCTTGAACCGGTGTTCGACAGTGTTGTTGTTGACCATGGATAAAGGCAGGGCAATATTCCAGGACTAGGAGATTCCAAGGGATATGTGAGTGAGGATGAAACGGAGTCCATGCCACTTGCTCTCTGGAGATATTCAAGGTGTGGCTCGATAGGACTCTGGGCAACCTGATCTAGTTGAGGATGACCCTGCTTACTGCAGGGAGGGTTGGACTAGATGACTGTTAGAGGTCCCTTCCCACCCAAGCCATTCTGTGATTCTAATCATCAACTGTACTGTTGGACTGCATACCTCTTGCTGCTTGAGCAGCTCAGCAGAGCTGAGGTTTGACCTTGGGGATATTGTCAGCTCTGCAGCCCTAGCTGGTAGATCTGGTCTTGAGAGAAAGGATGTGAGGCCAGACATGAATATTTCCAACTGCCTGGTTTTGGTTAGCTGAGCAAGTCCAGAGAAGGCTCTGGTTCACCTGACTTGGAGTGCTGGACTTGATGTCACAGAGATGTGACACTGAAAATTTTATCTTGGTTGTGTAAATGCTGACCTCGGGGGCCTCCTTGGGCAAGTTGTCAGGCATGAAGGGGAAAGTGCCCTTAAAAGCCCAGTCTAGCCCATCTCTCAGGGCAGGAGGAGGCAGAGGTGAGGTGGCCTGATCTGCAGAGGAGGGAGAAGAGAAGCTGGTCTTGCTGGGATGTTTTGAACAGTTTCACATTTTGCCTTCACTGCCAGGACCCTGCAGAGGGGAAATACAACTTCCTGGTATAAATCTGGGAGCTCTCCCAGCTCATTGGGGAGCTGTGGGGACAGGGAATGGAGGGATGGGGATGTTCTGGAAGGCACACGTTCTCATGCTGTTTCTAATCCTGACATCTAATTAGCTGTGGAAAAAAAAAAAAAAAAAGATAAAAAATACAATCTTCCTGTGGAGCGTGGGGAAGGAGTGGGATAGGGGAATCCAGTAGAGAGGAGGGGCAGGGACAGGGTATCTCAGCCTTGGCACTCTCCCCCCCGGACTGGAATCCCATGTATTCCTCCTCGTGGGAAGAGCACTGGGTTTCTGCTGGAAGGAGGGCTGTCGGGTGGCAGGGCCTCCCGTGCCCCTGGTGCTCAGCCCCGTTTCCTTGTGGTTAGTGCCGTGGGACGCGCGCGGGGCTTGCACAGCTCACTCCTTTCTTAGTGAGGACTCTTCTTTCTCTGTGCACATTCCTCCTCCCAGACCTTTGGGCAGGCAGCCCCCTGCCTCGTTCAGACTGGGGTTTGGCTGCAGAGATGCCTTTTCTTTCTTCTCTCTCATGCCCTGTTTTGATTAAAATGAGAAACGGCTCTTTTTTTTTTTTTCCTATGTGCCCCCTGGGTTCTCCATCAATGAGATGTCCTCTGCTATCTACAGCATTTACCACCCTGTTCATTGAGAGCAGGGTGGCTTGCAGAAGCCTAATGACTGACAGTACACAATGTGAAGATGCCCAAAGTTTGTTGGGTTTTTTTCAGCCTCTGCACCTTCTTGTGACCCAGGTTGTGTAACTAAAGTGTCAAGAGCTGACTGGTGGGGTGCAGAGTCCTCCATGCTCTGGTGTTTTACAGTTGGGGATAAAGGGAATGTAGCTACTTTGTGACCCGCCCTTTGCCTCAAGCGAAGCTGCCGTGGGAATAAGATCCACACACTGTGAGGAGGAAGAACAAGAATCATGAAACTTTAGCTGAGAAACGGTGCCACTTGACAGGTCAGTGGCGTCCTTCAGCCCTTCCACGAACCACACACGCAGATCTTCCACAGAAGATTGCAGCCTCTTGTGACCTTCTTGGGCTTGAGGGAGTTGCTCAGGGGCATCTCTGAAGGCCTCTTTCCCACCCCCAACACATTGTTCACACATGGCTCTACCAGAGAAGTCACAGACCTGTAGTGTCCTGCCAGGAGCAGGGTGAGCTGAAGAAAGCACTCTCTTGGAAGGAATGCCCTCTACTTGAGGATGTGAGGTAGTCCCAGCAGCACACGGAGCTGATCCCGGAGCAGATTTCAAGCAGTCTATGCTGTGGCTGGAGACAGGATCATACAGTGGTCCTCTGCCAAATGTAACTTTGCTGGCAGGGGCAGCAATCAGCAGTGGAGTTGCAGTAGCACAGGCCCTGCTGTGAGGTAGTTGGCACGGCCAATTCTCCAGGGCCCTACAAAGGAGGGAGCAAGCTGTGCCAGAGCCAGCTATTCACCGTGCTGCCATCCAAGCTGTCTAGGTTACAAGTAGTTGAGTTTAAAAAGCCTCCTCTGCCATGGAGGTATTGCCTGAAGTTACCATGGGCACATGCTCCTTGTCTTCCTGGTGCTCCCCAGCCCTTGCTCCTCTACCCTAAGGCACCATGTGGAAAAGTAGATGAAGACATGAGAAAAGAAAAATGGAGGAAATGGCCAATGAAAAGCTTCAAAGCAGAGAAGAAAATGCACTTTCCACAGAGATTTTCATCTGGGCAAAATAAAAGGAGGCTAGAGAAGATGGGTGAGTTGTTTCCCTGAGCATCCTCTGTAGACAATTTCCCAGCAGGTGTGGTACATTGCTGTCAGTAAGGATGTGCCTCCCAGGCCAGGAGTTGGAGATGCTGGCAGAGTGCAAGGGGAAGTGTCTGCTTCACCTACTTTCATCACTATTATTGATCCTTGCTCTTCCTGTCACAGGTGGGGAGGCAGGCTGGAGATGAAGAGCACCTTGTCCTGCAGTCAAGGGACAACTTATGGCAGGATCAGCATAGGTCCTATTCAGCTGCTGCTGTCAGTGTGAGATGGCATCTCTGGGAAGTTTCTGGGGGACTTAGTCTGCACCCATGGTTCAGCATCTTTGGCAGTTGAACCTGCACCACACTGACTTGGAGATAAGTGTCACTTTGTGCCCTCTTGAGTCAGGGTGCCCCAGTGCAGTAGGACTGTGATAGATGGGGAGGTTCTTGCTTGGTTCACTTGGTGCACCTGGCCCACATGTAAACTCCTCTGAAGAGGAGGAAGTGACCTTCGGAAGCTGTGCTTTGGAAAACGCCTCTCTAAAATGCACAGTGAATTAAGGTCAGGTTTGTGGAAGAAGCTTAGTGGATTGCCACAGCACCTGGGAGTTTGGTTGTTCCTTAAAGTCTGCTCTGGAGGATGAAGCAATGGATCATTGATGCTTTCTCAGCAGGAGCCAGAAGCAGAACGTTTGAATCTTCACACGGACTTGTGCAGCAAGTGGTTTCTAGTTGGCACAGCCAAATGTGTCAGGACCTTACTAGGCATCTCATTGTTCTCTTCTGCCATGGGAGCTGACATGCTTTAGCCACCTGTCTAGGCTAGGGAAGGTATTCTGCTTTCTAGTTCTAAAGATCGTCCCTGTAAACTTGCAGCACAACTTAGTTTGGTGCCTTGGCTCTGAAATTAATCTGGAGTTATAAGGGTGAACCAAAGGAGACACTGAACTATAAACATCTGAAATGGTACCTGAAATGACTGAAGATTCTGGGGGCAGTGGTGTGATCAGAAAGGGAAGAAAAGATACACACCCCTTCCATTCCAAGAGGGCAGTGTAGGCACCCCATCCTACATCCATCTTCAGATCTCCATCTAGTACTTCATTTATGACCTGTGGAAGCACAATGAGAGGAGTTTCTTCTAGCACAGGTGGGTAACAGCAGCTGCCCACTGTCTCCTTCCTCTGGGTGATGTTCTCTGTACTTGCAATTCCAGGTGGAGTTGTCCTCAACCCTGCATATTATGGTATGCACGGCCACACGAATACCATGATCCATGAAGTGGGACACGTCCTGGGGCTGTACCATGTCTTTAAGGGTGTGAGTGAACGAGAATCCTGTGACGATCCCTGCAGGGAGACAACTCCATCTATGGAGACAGGAGACCTCTGTGCTGACACTGCCCCCACCCCGAAGAGTAAGCTCTGTCGGGATCCAGACCCCACCAATGACACCTGCGGCCAGACGCATTTCATGGGGACGCCCTTCAACAACTACATGAGTTACACAGGTAACGTGTGATTTGCTTTAGAAATGGTAAGGGGTCATCTTCTCTAGAAACCTGGGTTGCTCTCCCTTCCACCCCCACATGTAGTGCCTTCCCTGGTTCTCTAACTGATGTGGTTCCTCCTGGTGTATTGGGGTGGGACAGCCTGTGCTTGCAGTAGCTTCTTAGTCCCTTTGTTGTTGCAAGCTGTTGCATAGAATCATAGAATGGCCTAGCTGGAAAAGACCTTAAGATCATTGAGTCCAACCATAAGCTAATATCTCCTTGTACACAACTGTTAGACCATATTCCTAAGCTCCTCACCCAAAAGTCTGTTAAACATTTCCAGGGGTGGTGACTCCACCACTTTCCTGATTTCCACCCCTCCCTCCCCACTGAGTCTGTCACTGGACATTTACTAAGGTCATTCTCATCTGTATTGTGCTGTGCCTTTGTTCTCCAGTCCCGAAGCAACTTTATTATTACTATTATTTATTGGTTTTACTACTGCTATAATTTTGGGTCTTCAAGTTGAGTCCTTCTGGCTTGGTTTCCAAAGGCAAGCCAAATGAGCTAGTGCTCCTCCTGGCTGCTCATGAGGACCAAAGCCCGAAGAGCAATTCCGTCTTCCTCTGCTGACCCACGGTGAGTCCCGCAAGGATGGTGGCACTGTCCAGGAGATCGAGCCGGTGCAAGCTCGTGTCGAGCAAGTGCAAGGATGTGGAGCTGCTGAGGCAGTGCCATCTTGTGGCTGTGAGGACACACGACACCAGAAAGCCCAGACAGCAGAGCAACCACACGCTGGTGTCTCTCAGACCTTACCAGCCTTTGGAGATCAGGAAGGGTGCACGTTGTTGTGCCCTGCCAGTCGATTCCTGCCACTCTCACTCTGATCTTTTTTTTTCTCCTAGATGATGACTGCACCAACACCTTCACTCCCAACCAAGTGGCCCGAATGCATTGTTACCTGGACCTGGTGTACCAGCGCTGGGGTCAGAGCAAGAAGCCTGCGCCCATCCCGATCCCTCCCATGGTGACAGGGCAGACCCGGGACTCCCTCAGCATCTACTGGCTGCCTCCCATCAGTGGTGTTATCCACGAGAGGTAAGGGATCTGCTCTTTCAGTGGCCTTGGGGTTGCACGAGAGAGGCAAGGGACCCTCTATGACGCAGACCACCCATCCCATTCCCCCTTCGGTCACCTCCAGCAGAGCCCTCAAACACAAGATCTGGGTTACTGTGATGGCCCCGCTGGCACAAGGGCTCTCCCGCAAGCTTTCTGCTGTCAGGGTGTCGGGAGGAGAAGCCAAAGAGGGTTGGGAGGCAATGCCAATGCCTAAGCTCCAGAGTGCAATCAGGGAATGAAAAATGAGCTTCATTTATCACTTATTGTATAAAGTCACTATTTACCAGGAGGAAATGCAGCCTTGTGGTTAAGGCAGGGAGCTTGAACCACAGCAGCTGGGTTTTGTTCCCAGTCCTGTCATGGACTCCTGGTGTAACTGACTGGGGGTAAGTCAGGAAGCTCTTCAAGCCAAAGAAATGATGATGAGGAACCAGATTTGTTTGGCTGGTGAATAGTGTGTGGCCTTGAGCACTGAGTATCTGTCTTCTTCCCAGCACTGGGGAGTCACCAAGACCCGAATACACCACCGGTGCTCATGTTCAGCAACTCCTCTTACTAAATCATTTTGGTTTCCATGAGGTTTTAGGTCTGTGCTTCTATTATGGGACCATAAGCACATGTCAAAAATCTCTTGAACTTGTTTTGAAACTGCTTCACAAAGCTGTCTCTTGCAATTCAAAGAAACTGCTGCCTGAGGGCAGCTGAAACAACCCTAGGACAGTGTTTGCTGTCTTTTCAAAAAGCTGCTGCTCTTCATGAGGGGCCTTTCACCCAGGAATAACATGACCACGAGCCTGTCACTTCCCAGGCATGAAAGTAGTTGAGTGGCTTCAAGTCATCCAAACTAACTGCTTTGGTGAGCAATGGAGTGGTTTAGCAGCAGGAAAACATGGATCTAGAAGGGTTTTCTGATCCATTCCCAGTTCTTGCTCATGACTGTCTCAGGAGCTGGTCCAAGGTGGGGGTCCTGCATCCCCTGAGAGGAGCTGGTCAAGGGAAGGGGCTGAGGTTGGCCCCTTTCATAGATAAGTGCCTTTTTCTTTCCTGGAGAGCACAGAGGGATGCCCTTTAATCAACATTATTGTGACCATTTTGTATTCCAGTAGTGATGGACTACTCAAACCTGCCTTAGGCTGAGAACAGAATAGACCCAAGTGCATCCACCCAACTGCAGAGTCCTTGTCTTGGGGACTGTGGAGTCTGTCAGCTGCACTGCATGGGTAGGAAACAGGTGATTCAATGGCTCATCCAAGACTGACCACAGAGCATGCAGAAGAGACAGGGTTAAACCCAGCTTGTCCCACCTTTTTCTCTTTTCCAAGAAGAATGATACTGCCTGGGGTAGTACTGCCCACTGATTCTGCAGTATCAGAATAATACTGAGAGCTTAGCTTTGCTTTTCCAACTTTCCATGTGATCCTCCCTGGACAGTGAAAGATTAACTGGTTTTGATTAGACATGTCAATGCCTTTGTCTTCTGTCTGCAGGGAGCAGGACACGTTCTGTGACAGCTGTGCAGAGGATGGCACTTTCCATCAGTATGTGCATGAGGCCTCTTCTCCTCGGGTCTGTGATTCCTCTGGCTACTGGACCCCAGAAGAAGCAGAAGGTATGTGCCTCCACTCCACCCTCAGCTGGGAATTTCCTAGACAGATATGAAATCCTGTAAAGAAAAGAAGCTTTTTTACTTTTATAGAGTGAAACATCTTCTATTTGGAGAGGCTCTTTAGTGCAGAAAAGACTTCTAGGTGCCCAGGAGATACCTGGTAACTGCCTGCTGCCTTTGGACAAACAAACAGACACCCAGCTATCAATCCAAATAATCTCCCAGTAAGGTGTTAATGAGAGCTACTCGTCAAAGGGGAGGGGCATTTCATTCAAGTTAGTCTTTACAATGCAGATCTTGGGACCTCATCTGAAACCTCAGAGGTATGCACAGGCCTTGGTTCAGCCGTGTCCAAAAGGAGGAGGAGAGCATCTTGCTCAGCCTCACTTAGTCTGTACCAAGGCCCGGACAACCTGACTTGGAGGCAACTCTTTGCTGACAGGATGACCACCAGGATATCGAAACTTCCTTCTGCTGAGACTCAGATGTTGGTTTAGATACCCACCTTGTGGGCACGGTGATGACTTTCAGGGTCACGCAACTGCTATAGGAGCTGTTGGACTTTTCATACTGCCTTACCTTTTCCAAGGGCAAAGCAGAGGAGGCAGGAGACCAGGTGAAACCATCTTGTGGTGCACGTGCTGCCGTTAGACCATGTGGAGCCAGAGGATCTGTTAGTTCTGTGAAAAGGAGACAGCTTTTCTGGTTTTCACAAAACTGATGTTAAATGGATGCAGGTTTTGAGCTGGTGTTAGGCCTTAAACACTTGCAGAGGCTGATGAAGACAAGAGTACTTGTACTGCATGATGATGAACTCCAGTGTAGCTTTTTGAGATGAAAGCCCAGCACCACATTTCTCTTGCTGAGTACTAAGCCACTGTCAGGGGAGGCAGAGCTGGATGTCTGAGGTCAGCCTGGGCACCATCCTGGAGGTCCTAGAGGAAGAACAGCCTTGCAGAGCTGCTTCCGTTGCTTGCTTTGGACCCGATCCCTTCCTCCCTGTGACCTGTTCCATCATGTGCCTGTGGAAAGATTTGGACTTTGCTCTGCTTAGCTTATATCCAGACTCTCAGCACCACAGGGATTCAGCAGTCAGGTGCCTTCTGCAACCTTTCTGTGCACTCGAGACTACAGAACAAGCTTTATGTCTCTGAGCTGTGTCCAGGCTGTCTATGACCAGCTGCAGCATGGTCCCTGTTCTAGAAGGCTATGAGACAGCAGATCTGCTAAGCCTTGTGCTTGTCTGAATGCTCAAGAGCTTGGAGGCTAGTGGCCCTTATTGCTTTCTGGGACATTAGGACAGTAGGCAGATGCCACCAGGTCTGGCCACATGCTTGTGGTGAGTGTGCAGTTACAGTGTGGAGATGCATAAACACCAATGGAGTACAGTAGGGAGGAGCACCCCTCTGCATCACTTGTGAGGTGAAATGTCCTCTGCTTCTCATCAGCTGTCTCCTCATCCCTCTTTCCCAGGGCCTCCAGATGTGGATCAGCCCTGTGAGCCCAGCCTGCAGGCCTGGAGCCCAGAGCTCCACCTGTACCACATGAACATGACAGTGCCGTGTCCCCAGCCAGATGGCTGTATCCTGGAACTGCGCTTCCTGCACCCTGTCTACCCTGATTCCCTCACCCTCTGGACCACCTACCTTTCCACGGGCTCTCCCAGGGCATTGTCTGACATTGAAGTCCTGACAGAGCAAGGGGAGTCCATCCATCTGGGTCCCCTGGACACCTTCTGTGATGTCCCCTTTACTGTGAAGCTCAACATCCCTAAGAAGGTGTCCAGAGTCAAAATTTACACCTTCGATGAGAGGATGGAGATAGACACAGCCCTGCTGACCTCCATGCCCCACAGCTCACTCTGCTCCACCTGCAAGCTGATCCAGTATCGAGTGCTCCGTGACCCCCCATTTGCCAATGGATCTCCTGCCTCCCTGGCACAGACACATCGCCAGTTTGTTGACACGTGAGTGATGAGGCTGCTCCATCAGGGGCTGAGTGGGTGGTTGGGAGTTTTAATGACCTCCTCTGGTTCTGCCTTTGACTCCCTTAGTGGTTTTGCTCATGTTTTGGTGTCCTGTCATCATATCTGTTGTTGTTCCCATGTCTGTCACACTCCTTTCCCGGGAATTACCTTGTCCAATGCTGTGAGCAGATTCCTTAGTCAGTGTTGAGGAAGCTTGCTGGAGACCCACCATGATAGCATGACCCTTGCTCATTAGCCCAGGCCAACTAGGAGGAGTTTATTAAACCCGGAGACATTGCGTCCCCATCAACACAAGTAGTAAAATGATGGTTAGAGTTAATGCCACATGTCCCCAGCTCAGACCCAAGGGAAACAAGCAGCAGGTCCCTCTGCATGGCCTGGCAGAGACCCTCTTCCCACAGTCTTTGCTTCTGGCAGTTGAGAATATGAAGACACATGTCAAACTGTGATGCTTCATGGGCACACACACGTGGTTTCCATAGCTCTGGTGAGCAAATCTGTTGCAGATGTATGGGCTGTTCCTCCTGCTTGCTCTTCAAGTCCTCTCTCTTCCTGCAGGGAAGTTGTGCCTGGGCAGGTGTACCGCTACCAGGTGCAGGCGGTCTCTGGGACAACTGCAGGAGAAGCCTCCCCACCGCTTCTCCATGTCCATGGAGCACCCTACTGTGGGGACGGGAAGGTAACCATGTAAGTTGAGAGAAGATTTCAGCTGAGGTTCCTTAAGTTATCAGGTCATCCTACCCCAGAGGGAAGTGCTGGCTTAGTTCTCCATCCATGGGTACTTGACTGAAGATGTGCTGAATTACAGAATGGCAGGGTTTGGAAGGGACCTCTGGAGATGATCTGGTTCAACCTTCCTGCCAAAGCAGGGTCACCCAGAGCAGGTTGCCCAGGATCGTATCAAAGCAAGTTTTGAATCTCTCCAGATCAGGCTGGGCAGCCTGATCTGGTGCTCTGACACTCTCAAAACAAATAAATATTTCCTCATGTCAGATGGAACTTGCTGTCTTTAGCTCATGTTTGTTGTCCCTTGTCCTATCACTCAACGCCACTGAAAAGGGTCTGGCCCCATCCTTTTGACCCCTGCCCTTTAGCTGTTGATCAGCATTGATCAGATCCCCTCTCAGGCTGCTCTTCTCCAGGCTAAACAGACCCAAGTCTCTCAACCTTTCAGTCTCCTCAGCATCTTTGTAGCCCTCAATAGACTCTCTCCAGTAGTTCCCTGTCCCTCTTGAATTGGGGAGCTCAGAATTGAACACAATACTCCAGATGCAGCCTTACTAGGGCAGAGTAGAGGGGGACAAGAACCACTTTGATCTGCTGGCCACACTTCTTGCTTCAGGTGTTATAAGAATGTCACAGTATGGTTGTTCCTTCTCCCATATGCTGCAATCTCTCTCTATCCCCTGAGAAGATACAGTGTTTTCTCTTCTCTACCTGATTCCACATGTGGATCTTCCTCTTTTCCTTGCCCTGTGGAAATGGGACCAAGAAATAGGATCCTCACTCATAATTAGGCAGAAGCAGAGGAATGCTGAGTCAAGAGTGGTGTTAACACATCTGGCTGTTCTCCTCTTAGGAGTCTGGAGGAGGAATGTGATGATGGGGACTTGCTGGATGGAGATGGCTGTTCCAGGAAGTGTAAAAAGGAAAAAGGCTTCAACTGTGTTGGTGAGTCTAAATGGATTGAGGCATCCTTTTGAGACAGAAGTCAAAGCTTCACATTAGTCACAGTGCTCCTCAGAGCAGAGGGTGATGCACTTCACAACAAAAGGTGGATCTGCAGCTGGAGTGATCAGTGCAGCTTGTCAACTCATTGTGGTGGGAAACTCCAGGGCTAAAGGGTCAGTAGGCCTCCTGGGACAGGAGGAGATGTATGTGCTTGGAGTCTGGTTTGTAAATGGGCCATCCCTGGTCTCCTTGCAGGGGAGCCAAGTCTGTGCTATGTGCATGATGGGGATGGTGTGTGTGAGCCATTTGAGAAGACAAGCAGTGTCCTAGACTGTGGTCCCTACACACCTGACGGATACGTGGATCTGTGGGCAGTGAAAGCCTACACCTCCCATCAGGATTCAAAGCTCTGTCCTGCTTCCTTGGTCACTGGAGAGCCTGTTGTGAAGGTGAGTGAAGGCATGGTCACAAATAAAGCCTTTTCTTGCAAAGCCTGTGCAGTAAAGCTGGTGAGGTGACTGCTGCAAAAGTGTACTGATGCCAACCCAAAAATCTTCAGAGCAGCTCTGGGAGTATTCCTTGATTACTGTAGTCCCATATAGGAAGCCAGTAAAAGACCTGGGCATTTCTCACATACCTGTTTCAGTAATCCTTAAGCCCAGCCACTGCAGTGCATGGAGAGGTGTTTCATCAAGGCAGGGAGCACCTTCCCTAACCCCGTGCAGTTTGCTAACCAGTGATCATCTCTGTCGCACCAGCTACATGCACAACTTGGAATATGTAAGTCACCTCAGTGTGCATCTAAGACAATCCCACAAGTTTAATACCTTATAAGGTCAGGGCCTGAAAGGGTAAAACCACGTGTACATCAGCATCTGTTCTGCTCACAAACTCTCAGATCTGTAGCCCAGCAAAAATCGATGGGAGAATTCCCATCTTTCATATAGGCTTTGGAGCAGAGCCTGGAGGTCTAGGAGGGGATTCTGTCTGATCTACATTAATGTGCTGTTCTCTCATAGCAAGCTGAGGGGCAATAAAAGTATGAAAAGACCACATTAAGCCCTTCATACAAACGTTTCCTTGGACCTGATATAAGCAACTATGTTCTTGAGACCTACAGCATAATTCAGTTGCCCAGATGTGCCCAGTACATGTCTAATGAGATGCCTTGGACTTGGTGTCTGCTCCTCTAGAATGACACACATATTTCCCAGGCTTTGTCTGCCAGGTTTGTGGGTATGTCTGGGATGCCACAGGGCATTGAATGGCACAGCAAACTGGTATTGAGGCAAATGAATCACACCTTTAGATCTCAGCTCAGCCAAAATCAGGAGGCCATGGTCTTCCTTGCCATCTCACAGCTTGGCTCCTTATTGCTTGCTCATCCCCACAGACACTGTGGGATGTTCAAGCAGCATATATACAGCACCTCAATATGGCAAAGGCTTCTTTGTGCACTCTTGGGCATGGAGATGTCACTCCTGCTTAGGAACCCACATACTAACTGTCTTTGTGCTAGGAACCAGCTTGGGGTCCTTCTCAAGATCTAAGTCTTCCTTGAAGTTTTATAGGTGCTGCTTCATTCTCTTGCTTTCCTTTCTTCTTGCTGGGTTGAAATAAATCTCTCCTTTCAGGTGTGTAAATCCCACCTTCAAAACATGCCAAAGGACCTTTCCCTGGCTGCTTGGTTCCCCTGTGCTCCCAGCCAAGACAGTGCTCAGGATCCAGATGAGATGATGCCCTTGAACAATGAGGGAATTTGGCTCAAGGTAGGTGAGGATGTGTGGTCAGCAGTCACTTGTCTTTGTCCCATCACTTTGGTGACAAAGACTCACCCTCCTGTGTCCTGTAGGAGCCACAACAGCATTAAAACTGTTCAGACAGGACTTCATATCCTACTGAACTCTTTGCAAACCCTAAATGCCTGTGGCTACGTCTTTTATAGTTGCCCCATTCCCACTGTGAACAGCAAACCCATTCTGGGGCTGACTGCCAGCAGAAGGGCTGTGCCCAAAACCAGAAGCCCACAGAAATGTTTTAAGGCTGACAAACAACTTGCTGCCGATTCTCCCCTACAGCCAAACTGTGCTGTTACACCCACAAAGGGTGGGCACAAGCTGTTATTCAAGTCCTAGTTCTCTTTGCTGCCTGTGGCTGTGAAGAGCAACAGAGGGTAGCTGGAAATGCTCTGCTATCCTGAGGAGTCCTGAATACCCCTGGTACTGAGCACCCTGAGCCCACAGCACTCAATGGTGGCATGCATGTCATCCTGCCCAACAGTGACTCCAGACCAAGGGAAGCACTTTTGTGCCCAAGGTGCTGGTTCTGGAGTCCAACGGAAACTCAGGGGTTGCCTTCACAGCTGGCAGCTGCGTTTGGGAGGGCACCTGGAGGGTCAAACCTCTCTGTCCAAGCAGGCAGAGGAGAGCTGGGGGTTAGGCCAATGTGATTTTTACAGCATTGATTTTTCTGACCACAGACACAGTTTAGAGGTTTCGTGGCTGCTGCCTGGTGTTACTGGAAAGCTGGTCTCTGGCGTGCTGCTTCCTCTGCACTCTAAGGGGCACCTTGCCCTGCTTTCCTCCAGGCTGTCTGGAGACAGCCTCTTCCCAAGATGTTTAGACAACAGTTTGACAATTCACCAAGTCAATGACTCAGGTCAAAAAACGTGTCTATTGCCTCTGAAGTCCTTTTTCTGGGCAAAAAACCCTTTTCACTGGAGTTTTTTTCCCCCTTTCTTCCATGTCAGCATGATTGCAACCTATTTTCCATCTTTAGTCTGGCCATGACAGATGTGCCTCCTTTCTTCCTTTGCTAGTGACAGAGCAGCAACCTCCCCCTCCTGCCCTACCTAGATGAAAGCTTGCTTTCCACTTCTCACCAGGGGTTAAAGTGTGTTCCAGTTTTATTGGAGCTTGTGGTCAGTTCTCTTCCTCTATGCATGTTTATATTAAAGACTTTCATTACTGCAGCTCCGTGCTCTCTCTAGGAGTGCTATTATTTTCCGCCCATAAAATTATTTATGGAGTAGTAATAAATATGCCCTTTTTTCTTTTTTTCCTTTTTTCCTTTTTTTTTTTTTTTTTTTTTNTTTTTTTTTTTTTTTTTTTTTTTTTTTGATTAGGCTTTGCCTGATTGGTACCATATTGGGTTAGAAAAGACAGCTTCTTGTTGACAATTTGCTGAGCACACCCACCAGCCCAGACAGGAGCAATGCCACTCATGCACATGCATGACCCCATGTATGCATGGGGTTTTGTGGCCACCAAATCCCATGGCCATGTTAAAGCTCTTGCACCTGTGTCACTCAGGTTAAAGCCCCACCACAAAACTCATTGGACGGTGGGAATTGCTCTCTACAAGTGTTTCTCAAGAGGTGGCACCAATGAACAAAGGAAAGGCTGGATAATGTTGTCAGGGGGCTGGGGGAAGAGGTGTGTGTGTCTGTGCCACCAAGTGTCATGTCTGCCATGCACATTGGATCTGTCTGTAGAAGACAGTGAGTTGCTGGATCCTGTCCAGAGAAGGGCAATGAAGCTGATGAAGGGTCTGGAGAACAGGTCTTATGAGGAGCAGCTGAAATAACTTGGATTGATTAGTCTGAAGAAGAGAAGACTGAGGGGAGATCTCTTTGCTGTCTACAACTCCCTAAAAGGAGGTTGGAGTGAGGTGGGGGTCGGTCTCTTCTTCCTAGTAACAAATAGTAGGATGAGAGGAAATGGCCTCAAATTGCACCAGGGAAGGTTTAGGTTGGCTATTAGGAAAAATTTCTTTCCTGGGTCAGGAGTCCCTATCCCTGAAAGTATTCACAAAATGTGTGGATATGGCACTTGGAGACATGGTTTAATGGCCATGGTGGTCTTAGGTTGACTGTTGGACTTGATCTTAGAGGTCTTTTCCAACCTTAATGATACTATGATTTGCAGATCTCCTGCCATGCTTTGTTCTATGTTTACAACACATCTGATAAGAAAAGAAATTGAAGCAAGGCAGGATTGTGACTTGCAGAAAATTAAATAGAAAGGAGGAGAGGGAAGCAGAAAAAATTAAGACGACAGCCTGCTGTGGCCAAGCATGTTACGGCCAAGTTAAAAAGAATTTTTTGTTAGTCAAGTCATCTGCTGTTGGC
This sequence comes from Ramphastos sulfuratus, assembly GCA_013399055.1. Lineage (NCBI taxonomy): Eukaryota > Metazoa > Chordata > Aves > Piciformes > Ramphastidae > Ramphastos > Ramphastos sulfuratus. The sequence continues at coordinate 281,639 of WBNM01003809.1, read as the reverse complement.
CCAGCCTGGGGCCAGTGTCCTTCACATCCAAGTAGATGCCCTGTAGGAATGGAAAGATTGAACCCTTCACCTTGAGCTGCATAGTCCTCACCTGTGTTCTCCAACCATCTCTTCTGTCCTGGTCAGCCACACTTGGAGAAGTGGGAGTTAAGTGGCTTCTTAGGCTTCCCAGTTGCAGCTCTGTCCTGGGAGGGTTCTTCAGAGCAGACTAGAGCACTGCTAACTCTTCTTCATCTTTCTTCTCTTCCTGCTTCCTTTTCCTGTTTCTTTTCCTTTCTCCTCCTACTTTTCTCACCGAGAGAGACAGTGGGAATGTTCCAAACAAATCTTTGAGTATCCTGGTCCACACCTTGCAGCCAGGTAAACCCTACATGAGAGCAGGCCCTGGCTGAAGGAGCATGTAGGCAGAGGTGGGGACTTGCTCTTGGGGTGTTTGCTGCTGAATACCTCCCTGCAGGGTGGGAACCCTGGGCTGAAGCCCAAGGTCTTCGCTCCTGTGTGAGCAGCATATGATGTGGCATGAACCACCTTGAGGCTAGGCTGCCATCACAAATCAGGTGGTTGTCCCCTTCTCCCACAGTCTGCTCCTTGGGCTGTGCCCAGCCAGCTGGGACTTGTCCTCCTCCAAAATACACCTTTGGCTTGAATTTCTGCGTTCCCTTCATGCTGGTGTTCAACAAAAACACTCTGTAGGGTGGATCTTGGTCAAAACATATCTTGGCACTGGGTGGGGGGCACCAGGGTGGAGGAGAAAAAACATTTCTATCCTCTTACTTCCAAAGAACATCTGTCCTGCCATGACTGATGCCACAGGTTTCCCAATTACCTCTTTTAGCCTTGGGTGCTGTAGACAAGTGGGGAGCTGTCAGCTCTCCTAGCAGACAGGACTTCTTCCCACAAAAATTTCCATGTGTTGGCTGATGGACAGTTTGCAGTCACCCTAGGTACTGGGGACATTCTGTTGTGTTTTGTTGGGTTTTAATGGACATATTTTGGTGGCAGAGCTGGGAGCTGTGCTCTCTGGCTGCCTCACTTGCCCCAGTCATGATCAGATGAGATGGGAGTCAGAGCCTGGTTCTCTCTCAAGTCAAAAGGGCACAAAAGGGATTACCTGGGTCTCAGCCAGGTGTTGCTCAGTTTTAAGAGCATAAAATGTGGAAACTGGAAAGATGCCATAAATGTATACCAAGGCAGGACTGCCACACTTTGGAAAGATTAATGAGAAGGAGAAAGGGATTTTTGGGGGTGTTTGTCAATAGGTGGCTGAAGATGAACTAGCAGTGTGTTCAGGTGGCCAAGAAGATCAATGGCATCCTAGTCTATACCAGGAATAGTATGTCCAGCAGGACTAGGGCAATGATTGCCCCTCTGTACTGGGCACTGGTGAGGCCACATCTTGAATACTGGGTTCAGTTTTGGGCCTGTCACTACAAGAAGGACATTGAGGGGCTGGAGCATGTCCAGAGAAGGGCAGCAAAGATGGTGAAGGGTCTAGGACACAAATCTTGTGAAGAACATCTAATGAAACTGGGGTTGTTGTGGGAACCTGAAAGGAGACGACCTTACTCTCTATGACTCCCTGAAAAGAGGTTGGGGCCAGGTGTGGCTTGGTCTCTTCTCCAAAGCAACAAGTGATAGGACAAGAATAAACACCCTTGAGTTGCACCAGTGGAGGTTTAGGTTGGACATGAGGAACCTACTCTGTTCTCTCTCCATGCTCCCTCCTTCTCTTCCCTCTTGCTTACTGTATTCTGTATGCTTGCTCTAAAGGTCTCTTTTGTCCTCCTGCCTAGGTGTGCTTTGAGAAACCTGCAGTGCCTACCTCCCTCCTGGTCTTCCTGGCCTCTGACGGCACCATCCCAAGCAACCAGCACAAGCCGAGGGTCACCGTCCAGCTGAGTGACATGGATGGGCTGAACCACTTTTTGGGTGAGCAACATATAGGCTGTGACACCAGACTGTGCTATCCCAGCAGGAACACCTCACTATTGCTGACATCTCTCACTGGCGTTGGTGCTGCTGTCCCCTATCCTCTCTTGCAGCATCTTCTGCTTCCCCACACACCCCACCAAACCATCTTGGGAAGCAGAAGGTATAAATTAAAAGTTAGGAAAATGTCCTCGCAGGTGAGTTAGTGACTTCTTTCTTTGCCCTGTGTCACAGGGATGTATGAGCTCTCATGCCAGCACAACCCTCTTGTCATCAATGTGACCCATGGCCAGGAGGACTCATCCTATTGGGCTTCTTCAGTGCTGCTCAACTTCTCCTCCCCACTTGTGGGCATTGCAGCCCTGGCATTGCGGACCTCAGCTCATCTGGGCTTCTCTGACAGCACCACCTGCCTCCTGCAACACAAGGAGGGATGTGGCCATCAGCACTGCAGGTATGGTCTCCTCAGGGCACTTCTCAATAGACGCTCAGAGGTCCTCTCTCCTTTCTGCTTCAGTTCTGGAGGTTTTATCTGCTCATTAAGGGTTTCATGGCTACTCTCAGGTGGCTTTTGAGGTGGTGCTGGAAAATCAACTGCAATGAGTCTTGATTTGTTTATCTGAGTGAGGGAGGAGGCAGTAACACAGAATTTTAGCAGGGCCTGTTGTGACAGGACAAAGGATGATGGGTTTAAACTGAAAGAGGGAGATTTAGACTGGATTGAAGGAAGACATTTTTACACTGAGGGTGGTGAGAAACTTGCCCAGATTGCCCAGAGAGGGAGCAGATTCCCTATCCCTGGAACTATTCCAGGTCAGGCTCTGACCAACCTGCTGTAGTTGGAGATGTCCCTGGTGACTGCAGGGGGCTGAACTGGATGATCTGTCAAGGCCCCTTCCAACCTAAACAATCCTGTGAGTCTGTGACTTTGTGGAAAATCATATTAAAGGGCTGCTTCCTGGTGGACAAACCAGGCTCCCTCAGATGAGGAGCTATCACTGAGGGTTACTGCTACAGCTGAAATTTTGCCTTCTTTAGCATGTGCTTCACAAGCTTCATCTCCATCCATTCTCGTCTTTCTCACACTCCAGGAGATGAGGATGAGGCTCTCCTCCTCATCCTCTTCTCCATGTTTTCTCCCCATCTACCCCAGGCTCTTCGCCAAGTCTCATGCTGCCCCTGTTGTAACACAGCAATATAAACAACAGTAGCAATGATGCTTTAATTCATTGATGTCCACACTTGCAGGCATCTGCCTGTCTTCATCAAGCAGCAGATGAGAGGTAGCGTTTGCAGAACAGGCACTGCTCTTTGAGCAGGTCCTCTGGCAAAGGGACAGGGAAGGACTGTCATCCAAAACAGACTAAATAAACAAAGCTGAGCATGCCAAGCAGCGGCACAGACCCAAGGATGGTGCTCAGCTCAGTCCTAGAGGGGCTGATGACAGCCAGACCTGCCAAGCTTGGCTCTGCTTTTGGATCCCAGGCTCCCTGAAGTTACAAATATTCCTGCTCCAGGGCTCTGGTTCAGGCAGTTACTTAAAGATTTTTTATTTTTTTTTTTTTGGTGGTGGGGATGTCCAAGGTTTGCTGGAGCTGTGGAGACCTTAAGAGCAAAAGGCTTTGGCTAGGGTCAGCACATCACTGCTAGTGTCATTTTTCTTCTATTCATGGCCCTGGCTGGACAAACATCCCTGACTATGAATGAGTGTGTGTGTGTTTGGCTGAAAGCTTGTGGGATCATGGTACAGTTGATTTATGTAGAGCTCTGGAAGCCATGAAGATCTTCCATTTGCTTTATACTCTTTTTTTTCTAAGTGCATGTGTGATTTATACAGAAACATAAATCTTAGCCAGTCAGCATATAAATATTATTCTCAGCCTTACATTAAAAGACCAACATCCACCTGAAACGTGGTTGGTTTCCTCCTGGTAGCAGTACAGCTATGTACACACAGGCTTTTAAGGCACCAGCCAACTGATATGGTTTTTCAATTACAGTTTCTCATCCTTTAAAATAATTTTGTGCTCCTGTTGCTTGAGAGCTTCCCCCTCAGAGGTAACTGCAAGGAGGAATAGATAAACTGGTTGCAGCTGAACCTTGCCTATGGATGGGGAGAGTTACAGAATCACAGAATGGTGGAAGTTGGAAAGAACCTCTGGAGATCTGAAGTACAACCCCCTGCTAGAGCAGGTTCACCCAAAGCAGATTGCCATGGCCAGGTGGGTTTGGAATCTCTCCAGAGAATGAGACTCCACAAGCTCACTGGGCAACTTGTATCTTGTCTTCCACCTTGCTCTCATCTTGCTGTCCTTTGGGCTCATAATGGCCTTGGCTTAGCTGCCACATGCTCCACCACCTCCCTGGGCAGCCTGTTCCAATGCCTGACCACTCTTTCAGGAAAGAAATTTTTCCTAATATCCAACCTAAACCTCCCTTGGCACAATTTCAGGCCATTTCAGGATAGGAAATGTAATTTATAGTATTGCTTTTCAGGACAAAATGCTTGTATGTTTAGAGGAAGGTGAGGCTTGCAGCCTCACTAATAATAAAGAGTCTGCCTCCGTTAAGTAAAAAAATAACAAAGCATCCTTCCTTGATTCTATTTTGAAGTCCATTTCATCTCCAAAACTACTGTATACCAGTATTTTTATTTTTAAGGGCAAATAATCCCTTTCATACAAGGCAGGTAGAGACTGGAAGGTAAAAAAAAATCCTTATGGAAACCCCAGGAATGTAAAATCTTCAGACATTTAGAGACATTCAGCTGTAAAAAAAAAAAAAAAAAATCACAGGAGACCAAGTTCTCCCTGTGAAGAACTGACCACTTGCACGCATCCAGCCTCGTTCATACGCAGTACGTGCGTGTACTTTCCCAAAATAACCCCAGAAAGGGACAGTAACAAAGGCAAGAAAGCAACAAGGTTTCCTGACTTCATTCTTGAAAGGCACATTGCCAAAACAATAAATATGTGACAGCTTGGTATTTCTGTAGCATCTTTTCATCTCCAAGGTCTCCAAGCTTTGCACGCTGGGGGAAAACGGAGATTATGGGTTTTGCTCGTGAACTGAAGCTACCTCCAGGTCAGGATACAGCAGGTGTTTGATGCTAGAGAAGTGGACCCACCTGAGGCACTGAGGGCTGGAAGAGCACTTGCAGATCAAACCAACATAGTGTCTCTCCTTCACGCCCTGGTACCAGCATCAAGAACCCTCTCTCTGCCAGCAGCTCAGAGTTGCTCTTTGCTTTCTGTGCCAATCACAATCCGCAGTCAGCAGGTGGATGAAGAAGATTCTGTCCCTCTGCTCTGCCCTGCTGGGACCCCACCTGCGGTGCTGGGTCCAGCTATGCAGTCCTCACCACAAGAAGGACATGGGCCTGCTGGAATGGGACCAGAGGAAGGCACAACAATGATCAGAGCGGGTGGGAAATTGGACTTTCAGTGAGTTTCCACTTAGGAAACTCAAACTCTCAAACTTCCATAATTTTATTTTTATGTTGTTTTTATTATTTTATTTTTCAAATTGAGCTTTTTGTTTTCGTTGATACAGGCTACACGCTGAACCAGGAGAGCTTTTTCATTTCTTCTATTATGTTTATTTTTAGTGTGTTCTATTTTATGCCAGCCTCTGCTGAGGAAGGCCTTGGTGAGTTAACAGGAAAGGTGCTGCAAGGAGCACCCAAGTGGGTGGGTTTATTCCAAAGGGAGTGCCCACCTCTGCTCCCTCAAAAATGTTTGATGTATTGAGGGGAGTTTGGCTTGGGTTCTTCTATGGAAAGTGGATGTCAGGAAGAGAAAATCAGGTGAAGGGAGCTGTTTCTGTGTTTTGCAATATAAAGATGCTGGTGTTTCATTTCCTTCCCTCTGGCCTAGGGTGTTCCACACCTGGGGAGGATGCACAAAGTCAATGAACCCTTGTGTTGGGATCCTCAGGGTCACCCCTGATGGGCTCGAAACATGCTCAGGTTGAGATGCACCTCCATCCCCACTCTGATCTCTTAGCTAGCATCTGCTCAGGTTCTGCTTGCATGTGCAGTGAGTGGTGCCTGCTCTGAGGGCAGCACATGCTGCATGGGCACCTGCTCCCTGCTTCTCCCAGGTGAGGGCAGCCTCATGAGTGTAGCATGAGGCCCATCAGAGCAGGTTGTGCCTGTGCTGCACCCAAAATGTCCTCTCTTTGGCCTGGAGGAACACCCCTGAAGAATCACTTGTCGTGCTGTGGCATGGCTCACCACAGACTTGGCTTCTGCCTTTGACCTCTCCTCCAACATTAAAGCCCACTGACCTCTGGTGCTTCTCTTGTGTGTCCTTTGACTGGACTGATGGGCAGTGGTGGCCAAGACTGCTGTGAGTCTTGACTGACTTTAACCATCACTACTGTAAGCTGGCAAGGGAAACCCTTTGGAGGTGGCAGGGATCGTTTCATAGGCTGTCCCATTCTGTCTGCTCTCTGCAGCTTAGTCAGCTCCTTGAGCTTAATGCTTTGCATGTGGGCACTTCTAAGGATGTTCAAGGCATCTCCTGCCTTGCCCTGAGACTAGCCTGTCTCACTTAAGAAAAAACTATGGCCCAACACAAGTTTTTCACCAGTTTGATCTTGTGCCAACCACAGCAGCTGAACAGCTGTAAAAACAGGGTGCTTGGTGTCACCTCATGGAAGGGGTCACCTGGTCCAAATGTGGCCAACGTCAAAGGAAGGTGAATTACAACACAGAGCAATTGTGTGAGGTGCAAGACAGGTTTCCTTCTTGATGCCAGTGAAAGATCACCTACCTCCTGGTGAAACCCTGAAGCTTATTCTTATTCTCTTACTGGTACAGTCATTAGATCATAGAATCACAGTCATTTGGGTTGGAAAAGACCATCCTCTAACTCTCCCTCCTGGGGAGCCTATTCTAGTGTTTAATAACCCTTTCAGGTGAATCACACAAAGCCTTCTGTCCTTCCAATGTCCAATGAAGAAGGGAAGGATTGCTGGGAGATCCCAAGGTTTGCCTTCAGAGCCCTTGGTGAAGCACTGCAGCCTGCCTGTCCCGATCCTCCCCTGCCTCCCTAACGTCATATACAGGCATTAACATTTTTCATAGGAACTGGATGAAAGGTGTCCTCCTTATCTCGTTACAGCCTTCAGGAGGTGAAGAGCTCACCATCTCCCCTGCTGAGCTGTTCTAATATCCTGTAACCCTCTCTGCTGAGATGTTGCCTCTGATTTCAACATGAAAGTTGTTGCTTTCACGCTGTCCTTGTCAGAAAGGTCTGAATGCCTCCTGCCAGCAGACAACTTTTCTTTGTGTGTGTCTGTGTCTGTCAAGTGAGAGATTCTCTCACTATCTCCTCTCTGTCATGATAGATACTTTCCCTTCCTTAAATCTTGTACCAGAAGTTTTGCAGTCCAGCTTTTGTCTTCTGCTTGCAGCTGCCTTTTGAAATCTCTCTTCTATTTCCATTTCTTTCTTGGTGGTGGATGTGGATCAGAAGTTAATTCCTCTGGACAAGATAGGAGGTGACAGAAATGAGGTACAGGGTGTTGCTGTGGGAACCAGATGTGGATAAAGGTATTCTTTGGGATAGCCGAATATGCATCCTTGAGGAATACTGGCAGATAAATCCTGCCTGCATGCTGACCTCATGATCACAGAATCATAGAATGGTTTGAGTTGGAAGGGATCTTAAAGATCATCTAGTGCCCCACCATGGGCAGGGACACCTTCCACTAGACCAGATTGCTCAAGACCTTGTCCAGTCTGGCCTTGAGCACCTCCGGGGTGATGGGCAGGTGGGCCATCTCTCTTCAGGAGGACTCAGGTCAGCTCCTCTCAGGAGTGATGAAGGTGCAGCCTGAGAAGCTGACTATACCAAGTTTGATCTAATCTTCAGCCTCACCTTCTGTGCTTCTATAAATCTATTTTGGTGTAACAAACAAAGTCATGGAAAGGAGCTGTCTGGAAATAGACTCTTGCTCCTTTTTCTTCCTTTGCCACTATGGTTACAGAGAGGCCAGCATGTCATTTTGGCATCTTGCTGGTGCCTTTTCCCTGTCAATGGGGTAGATGACAGCAGATGACTCATAGGGATGTTACTTTTTGCCAAGTTTCTTTGGGAGTCACGTAGAGAAGCAATCATCTCTTCCTGGGATGACAACCTTAGTGAAGATTGTAATCAAGAAGCATCACCACCGTTGGGTCTGTACACGTAGCCTGCTCCCACAAGCATGGTTGCCATCAAAGTTCCTGGAAAAGTGAGACCTTTCCCCTTTGTGAGAAACACACCCAAAGGGAGAAATTCCCAAGAGTTTCCAAAACACCTTTTCTCATTTCTTAGCTATTCTCTTTTGCTAGACCACATTGGGGTAAACATCTTATCTCACTGGTGTTCAGTACTGCAATCCAGACTCCACCACATTACATGCAGTGACTGCTTTTAAACTTCAGGAGATTTGGCTGAAGCCTTTCCCTTTCCATCAACATCTCCAATAACTCCTTCTCCCCAGAAGTTTGCACCATGAGATGAACTTCTTATTATAATTTTCCCCTGTTAGAGCTGGAGCTTGATGATAAGGGTTGTTTGAGCAGCAGACTTCAGGTTGAAAGGTTGGGTAGATACTACAACAATTTATGGGTGATTTATTTTGCTTTAGGCATCTGCACTGTGTTTGGCTTGGCTTAGCTTGACTTGGGGAGGTCCATCAGTATTTTCTGGGTTCCACGATGCAATTGCTGTAAAATGAGGAACTTCACCTTTTCAGAATTTGGGGTTTGTCACAAGAGAACAATGTCTCTCTACCATTGTTGCCACAACCAACCCAGGCTGCTCCATTGCTTGCAGTTGCCTCCTGCTTTATTCTAGAGAAATGAGGGCTCCTAAAGGAAAAGGTTTTTGGTTTAGTTGATAAATTTGGTCCCATTTCGGAACAAAGCTCTTATTCCTCCAGAGCAGGTAGGATGATCACTAGGCAGAATTTCACAAATTTCCAGCTCTGAAACTTTTTGATTTGTGAGTTATGGGGTTTGGTGAGCCCAGAAATTCATGCAGGCTAGTGCTGATGGGGAAGAAGTTTGGGAGAAAAACCCCAAATCCTTAGTATTTTGTAGAAGTGTTGTTCTCAAATCATTAGTTTAAGCTTCAAAAGATGCTGGGATAAGAATGGACGTTTTTGGAGGATGTTTCATACAGAAAAATAATGTCTTACACAGCCTGAATCTAAAATGTGAAAAAGTCAGGAGTTTGCAGCTGTGATACAGGAATTTCATTTATCATCAAAAGGAGAAAGAGCTCCTTCATGCTGAGATCAGAACTGGGCTAACTGCACCATTTCCTCATCCAGCCTTTGTTAGGCTGTTCCAGCAGCCGGGAGCAGTGATTTATTCCATCGTTTTACTCAATCTTTGGTAAAGCATGTGGATGTGATGGGGCCAGACCACATGGCTTTTAGGTTTTGTCTTGTGCTTTTATGCTATCAGGTTCAAGGGTGTCCTGGCCTAGAGTGTTACAGTGATAGTATGATGCTGATCATAATGTCAAAGGAAGTGATCGACGCGAAGTTTGTTGATAGAGATGATATATGTTCTTTGTGGAAGAATTCTTTGTGGTTGTCAAGCTCTGGAACAGGCTGCCCAGGGCAGTGCTGGAGTTCCCTTCCCTGGAGGGACTGAAGAGCCCTGTAGATGTGGTGCTGAGGGACATGGTTTAGTGGTGAGCAGGTAGTACTGAGCTACAGGCTGGACTTGATGATCATAAAGGTCTCTTCCAACCAAAACGATTCTGTGAATCTGTATTTTATTTTTCTAAGCTTACTGATGCATTTGAGAAAATCAGATAGCTTTCCATGATGTCAGCCCCTCCTCAGGTCAGAAACAGCAGCATCAGACTTCAATGATACATGTAGGATGAGAACAGCTTCTCAGAATTGAGTCGATAGGTCTTGGGTCATTTCCAAAATAAAACCTAGTGGGTATTTGTGGATAAAGGGGAATTAGTCATCTTGGGTGAAGAGAAAGCTAATTGTTGCTAAAATAGATCAATAAAGAATGTATGCACCAGTCTGAACATGTAGGACGTATAAAAAGAAATATTTGAGATGATCTATAATGATCAATCTCTTGTGTAGAATTAACCTGTGTGAGTCATAATTTGCATATGGAATATACAAAAGTAAGAAACTTGCTGATCTGTCTCTTGATCTACTTCATACCAGCATGGCCAGTTATGTTTCTGAACTGCTGGAAAACCAAGATGTGCCCAGTAGTGCTGAAAAGGATCAGGGCTTCCTTACATCTTACAAATAGCACTCTCATTTGATGAGGTTGCCCCAGTCAATGTGCCATTGCTCCACCACCACTGTTGCTCCAATCTGGCCTGGCCTGGTGACCAGCCTAGCCTGGTCACCCAGAAGATACCACCACCCACCCTGAAACCAGTGCAGTAATGAGTGCATGTTCCAATACTCAACACAATGCCATGGGCAGATGAAGCTAGGGAGCTGATGAAGTTAAGTGTCTTGGGGTCCTGGTGTGGTCACTCATCTACCCTGTAGCCTACAGCTGTTTGATGTACTCACCACTCATCTCCCAGTCCTGCAGAGCCACAAAGATGATGAAAGGAGTGGAACATCTCCCTTATGAGGAAAGGCTGAGGGAGCTGAGTCTCTTTAGCTTGGAGAGGACCTCATTCACGTTTATAAAGATGTGAAGGGTGAGTGTCAGAAGGATGTTGCCAGGCTCTGCTCACTGATGTCCAGTGATAGGACCAGGGGCAATGGGTGCAAGCTGGAACAGAGGAGGTTCCACATGAACATAAGGAAAAACTTTTTCACTGTGAGGGTGCCAAATCCCTGTAACAGGCTGCCCAGAGAGGACATGGAATCTCCTTCTCTGGAGACATTCAAAACCCACCTGGATGCATTCCTGGATGCGTGACTTACTCTAGGTGATTCTGCTCTGGCAGAATGGGACTAGACGATCTTTTGAGGTCACTTCCAACCCCTAACCTTCTGTGGTTCTGTGAGTCTGATATTCCCAACATGTGATCTATGATTTGTCTAGATAACCTCCATGTGCCTAGGAGTCTCCAGGAGAAAGGACTTGTGGTGATGTCTTGATGGTTACATCAAGCACCATGGTAGGAAGGTATGATGCACACCCACCTCCCAGCCTCGCTTGCCAAACTTTGCTCTGTGTAAACCTCTGTGTGCGTGGAGGCACCCAGAGAGGCAAGGACTATTTTGAGGTGGTGTCTTGATGTAGCACCAAGCACTATGGTAGGACAGATGCTGTGCACCACTTGCATCTCCCCACCTGCCTGTGGCTGGTAAGGAAGGGGATGGGATGCAAGAGCAAAGCTGGAAAGAGGAGAAGCTCATCCTCTGTGCAGAAACACAGACTCAAGGAGGTTTAGAACAGCAGCTCTCTCATGGGGAGGTGGAGTCGTGGGCAGGAGTGTGTGTACGTGTGCTGGGGGCACAGGCAAGGAGCAAAGCAACTGCCTGGAGAAGGTGACTGCAGGAGGGGAGGGGAGAGGGCTTCAATTGGTACCAGATGCCCTCAGAAGCTAATGACCTGACAAACGCTCTGCTCATAAAACAAATTCTTTAAAAAGGAAGCAAATGGAAATATAAGCTAGTGAAAGAATTTGCAGCAGCTGCCCTGAAACCATTTCTCACTTCATAAACAGGTCTGCATTGAAAAAACAGCCCCTTTTTTCTTGTTCTCTTTTGTGGTCCCCTCCTGTGCCCACCGGCCCTTACAGGGCTGTGGCCTGCAGGTTTCCACCATGTCTTTGGCTCTGTGGACTTGTCCAGAGTCAAAAGCACATCACGTTCCCCTAACGGTTCTGTCAGCATAGGGATTCTTGTTTAAAATGTTTTTTGGGGTGTTGGTTGTGGGATTTCTACCCATGCATCCTTGGCTGGAGAAGTTGAGTAGATGCAAGAGGCAAAGACTATCTCTGCCTCTCCTGGGAGGAACACACAGCTGATATGCCTGGGGCATATCATGGGATCGGGACTTGTGGGCCCCTGTGACCCTTGTAAGGCTCAACAAGGCCAAACACAAAGGCTTGGATCTGGGTCCAGGCAATTCCCAATATCCGCACAGGCTAGGGGATGAGGGGATGGAGAGCAGACCTGCAGAGAAGGACTTGGGAGTGCTGGGGGGGTGAAAAGCTGGTCATGAGCTGGCACTGTGTACTCACAGCCCCAGCCAAATTGTGTGCTGGGCTGATCCCCAGCAGCTTGGGCAGCAGGGACAGGGAGGGGATTCTGTCCCTCTGCTCCACTCTGAGACACTACTTGCAGTGATGGGTCCTCCAGCTCTGGAGTCCTCAGCACAGGAGATACATGGACCTGCTGGAGTGGAGTCAGAGGAGGTCACAGCAATGATGGGGGTGCTGGAAGCCCTCTGCTGTGAGAACAGGCTGAGAGTCTTGGGGTTCTTCAGCCTGGAGAAGCGAAGCAAGTTTGCAGATGACACCAAGCTGGGGGCAGATGTTGGTGGGTTGGAGGGCAGAAGGGCTCTGCAGCAGGACCTCGAGCGCCTGGACAGATGGGCAGAGTCCAATGGGATGGCTTTCAACAAATCCAAGTGCCGAGGGCTGCACTTTGGCCACAGCAACCCCATGCAGAGCTACAGGCTGGGGTCGGAGTGGCTGGAGAGCAGCCAAACAGAAAAGGATCTGGGGGTGCTGATTGACACCCGCCTAAACGTGAGCCAGCAGTGTGCCCAGGTGGCCAAGAAGGCCAATGGCATCCTGGCCTGCATCAGGAATAGTGTGGCCAGCAGGAGCAGGGAGGTCATTCTCCCCCTGTACTCTGCACTGGTTAGGCCACACCTTGAGTACTGTGTCCAGTTCTGGGCCCCTCAATTTAAGAAGGACATTGAGGTGCTTGAGCGTGTCCAGAGAAGGGCAACGAGGCTGGTGAGAGGCCTCGAGCACAAGCCCTATGAGGAGAGGCTGAGGGAGCTGGGATTGTTTAGCCTGGAGAAGAGGAGGCTCAGGGGAGACCTTATTGCTGTCTACAACTACCTGAAGGGTGGTTGTGGCCAGCAGGAGGTTGCTTTCTTCTCTCAGGCAACCAGCACCAGAACAAGAGGACACAGTCTCAAGCTGTGCCAGGGGAAGTTTAGGCTGGAGGTGAGGAGAAAGTTCTTCACTGAGAGAGTCATTCCCCACTGGAATGGGCTGCCCAGGGAGGTGGTGGAGTCACCGTCCCTGGAGGTGTTCAAGGCGGGTTTGGACGTGGCACTTGGTGCCATGGTCTAGTCTTGAGGTCTGTGGTAGTGGGTTGGACTTGATGATCTTTGAGGTCTCTTCCAACCTTGCTATACTGTGATACTGTGATACTGTGATTCCATCTCAAGTAATTCATCTACTGGCTGTATTTCACTGATGGAGACTGTAGCCTTCTTACCAACACTTCACTATAGGATTATTTGATGGTTAGTTAATCAATAGGATTATTCAAGGACCACTAACGATTGGTCCATGGTGAAGAAAGGGCTGTTTATTACCAAGGGATGGGTGACACATTGCAAGCTTTCCTGGCACCTTCAGGTGGTACACAGGGAGGATAATTCCTCCTTTTAGCTGTGTCTCACCTTGGCGGCCACAGCTGAGCCCATAGAGACAGACAGTTGTCTGTTGAGATGGTCTTAATCCACAAGAACCTGGCATCAAACATGCATAGGTTTGAGATGCTTCCTGGGCCTGTGGGAAGAGCAGAGATGCTGAAGACTGTCAAAGCAGAGTAGGAATGTGATAAGAGTAGGGTGGAGCAGACAGCTGCACCATGTCTGGCTTCTCACTTTGCTGTAGCTATGTGGACATGAAGCTTTGGCAGCCCTGCTGCCAGGCCTGGGAAGCACTGCACAGTCCAATTAACAGCTCAGGGATAGCTTCCTAATGTCTGCAGAGACTTCTTCTCCAGCTAAACATTTCATTGCAGTTGGTAAAGCCTCTGTGCGTTCCTGATGTCTAATGAAGAGTTTGACATACCCATTCTTCTTTCAGCAGAAACCTTTTCTTCCTGGCCATCTGTTTCTGCACATCTTAGCTTATTTTGTGCTAAGGCTGACTGAAATTGAGGTGTGGATTCCAAATTTACAAGCAAGGAGAAACAGCTAGTGTCACTGTCTGGACTTTGTTGCCTTCGGGAAGCACATATCTCTTGCTGTCCCTTAATACTAGTGTTCAAAACTCATGTATGAACAGAGCATGTGCAGGAGGACACATATAGCACTGCAGAGCTGTCAGCAGATCTCTTGCCACAAGTTATTTAGTGTCCAGCACAATTTGAGCATGCTGGAGATGAGAAATTGTCATGTGGTGGAGACCACCTTACTTCTGGAGAAGCTGCAGCCCTCTCAGGAAGGTGCTACAATGACTGCTGTTGGTAGCTCTTCTCCTTGTGTATGCAGGAGAGTTGCATGATAGGACCATCTGGTGTCAGCTCTCCCACTTTGGGCATGGGAGAATTGTGGCCTTGCTGAATATGCCATCTGCTTGCCCTCTCCCTGCCATTTCCTTCCTACCACTCTCTTGGTCCACCTACATGGACCACCAGCACCTTTGGTGCTAGGTTAAGTGTAGGCTCTGTTTGCATGCCCTAGGGCAGAGGAGCTGGAGCAGCCCCACCAGACAGCATGGACTTTGGAAGGAGCATTGCTGGGCCACACCTCCTTTCAGCAGCTTGGAAGGACATGATGGTCTGTGGGAAAGTGTGAGCTGGGGTTGGACTGAGGTCCTGTCAAAGCAGAGCTGGGAAAAAGTACCACACTGGTATCAGCAGCAGCAGACTTCAAGCCTAGTAGAAGCTGGGGCTGAGGGAGAGGTGTGAACTGCTGTAGGCATCTGTGATCTGCTCTGCATCCCATGCAGGTGCCATCCAGAGGGAGATCCTTTTTGCTAAAAAAGTGTTGGGTCCCACTGGTTGATCCCTTCTCTCTTCTCCTCCACAGCTGTGCCTATGGTGCCTGTGCAGGACAGGAAAGCTGCACGCAGCCTCTGCTCGCCCATGCTGCCACCCTCAACTGTAGCTCTGATGGCCCAAAGCACATGGTGTGCACTGCTTCCTGCAGAAAGGGCTTTGTCCTCCACTCCAGCAGTGGGAAGAGCCTGGGCTCCATGCAGGTGAGTGGACCTCAGGGTAAGGGTGGTCTCACAGCCTACTGGACAAGTGCTAGGTAAGAAAGATTTAACTACTCTGAGGCAGTTGGAATGACCCCAGGATACCTTGTTCTTCCTGCCCTAACCTCCTCGCTGGTTTTCTAACAAACTTCAGTCCAATGAAGGCTTTGGTGCTGGACCTCTGTGCTGGTGACTGGAGGTTCTGCTTTGGAGACCTACCCTTTTCCTTCCCTCACTGCAGACCCAGCTCTGCTACCCCAAAAGCCAGTGCAGGAGATAGAATCATATAATTGTTTTGGTTGGAAAGGATCTCCAAGATCACTGATTCCAATGCCCCAAGCCAGGGTAATGCAGTCCTACAAAGAGAAGTAGACATCTCCAGATGGGCATTGCCGGGAGGGTTAAACATCCCTGGGATGTTTTTTCTCTTAAAGCTGAAGTGAGCGTCTCAGGAAAGAATGAAGTCATTGCAGAGGGGCTATATTTAGAGGCAGCTGAGAGCATGGAGAGCTTTTCTTCCTTTGTGTTGCATTGCAGTAATGCTGCCCATGCCAGCAGGACAGCACAGAGGTCACCAAGAAAGAGTCCATCCTGCTTTCCAGAGGCCTGCGGATGCCTTGTAAAAACCACAAGTTAGCATGGCTCTTAGTGACAGAGGAGACCTGGAACTGATATGTCCCTAGGAGCTGAGCTGCTTTGGGTCTAGGCAGTCACCTTGGCAAAGTTGTGGGCGCAGTGTGTCCCATCCCTATGCTGTTCCTGGAGGGGGAACAGGAGTCTCTGGATCTGAGCTGGTCTTCTTATTAGCAAGAGTGTGAACAGAGGGAGGTGGATCAGGCCATAGAAGCAGGGTGGACCTTTCCCCTCCTTGTGGAGTTGCAAGGACAGGTTTCCTGTGCTGCAGCTAGTGGTGCTTGTTCAAGGAGAGGTGGGCACTGAAAAGGGCAGTGGGACAGCTAGGGGTACACTGCTCAGCCCCTTGTCAACAGGGAGGGTTTTAATTACATGGTGACATGGCTCTGGGGCCAAGGCGTGCCCAGGGAAAACAAAAAGTTTCTGTTCCCTAAGACAAAGCCACACAAATCTGCCTCAGGTGACACTTCTCTTGGTTTTGGCAGTGAGATGGGAAACTTCTGGACAGAGCTCTGCAATGTGGCTGTCACAGCAGATGGCAGCTTGTAAGCATCCTGTCCTGAGTCCTCCAGTGATGTTACTGATTTGGCTCTGTGACCCTAGTCATCCTGAGTCATTGTGGGGAAAATGCTCACAGCTCTCCCCTGAGACCTGACCCACCCTGCCTGGGTCAGCTACACCATGATCCTGCAAGACTACAAAGATAATGAGAGGGGACTAGAAGTGCTACAAAAATGCTTAGGGGACTGGGACATCTCTCTTATAAGGAAGGACAGAAAGAGTGGTACTCAGGGACAGGACAAAGGGCAACAGGCACAAACTTGAACATAGGAAGTTCCATCTGAACATAATGAGGAACTTCTTTAAGGGTGACTGAGCATTGGAGCAGGCTGCCCAGAGAGGTGGTCAAGTCTCCATCTCTGGAGATATTCGTAACCCAGCTTGATGCTGAACCAAGACTTGATCTCCTAGGGGAGAAAATTGCAGTGCAGAGGGCTGGGAATAACTCATAGCTCTGTTAGTCGTGATGTACCCTGAAGGGGGTTTTCATTTTTCCTTTGAGGTCCTCTGCTAATACTCAGCATCATGCAGCTAACAGTTTCTGGAAGCAAGCAGGCCAAGCATTAGAAAGTCTGTTGTGTGTTACCTCAAGGGCCATTCACTGCTTTCACACCCCACAATCACCCCAGGTAATAGTAACAGGCTTCACGACTCAGTGCCCAGAGTAGGGAGAAAGGGCACACTGGTGAGGAAAAATGGGGGGATGCTTTTCTTGGTCTGAAGCCTAAGTTAGCCCTTTCTGCTGTGATGGCAGACCAGTAGATTCAAGGCAAAGTTGGATGGGGCTCTGAGCAACCTGATCTATTTAAACCTATCCTTGCTTGCTGCAGAGGGCTTGGACTTAGAAGACCTTTAAAGGTCTCTTCCAACCCAAACCATTCCATGACTCCATATTCTGTGATTAAAGCTCATTTGCAGAGGTCTGACAGCCTTTCTTTCTCCACAGGAGGAGGTAGTGCTGACATGCAGCTCAGGAAGGTGGGACAGATCCGTGACTTGTGACCCTGTTGACTGTGGTGTCCCTGATCAGCACCATGTGTACTATGCTGAGTTCTCCTGCCCCAAAGGTACAGCCTACCTGCAGAGATGTTCCTTCTCCTGCATCCACCCAGCCAAGCTTCAAGGTATGGTCTGGAGCGCTAGGAGATTTAGACTGGATATTAGGAAGAAATTCTTTACAGTGAAGGTGGTGAGATACTGGAACAGGTTGGCCAGGGATGTTGTGGATGCCACCTCCCTGGAGGTGTTCAAGCCAGGCTGGATGAAGCCTTGAGCAACCTGGTCTAGTGGAAGGGTGTCCCTGGTCATGGGATGGTGATGGCTACTAGCTGATCTTCAAGGTCCCTCCCAACCTAAACCATTCTATGATTCCTATGATTTAACCACTTTTGGGTTGGTTTTTTTTTTTTTGAGACACATTTTTGTGCTTGTTTCAAGCTGTTCAAACTGACCACTGCTCCTTTGATTTCCCAGTTATCCTGGCTTCTGCCAACTGGGTGTGCTCTTGAGACACTTCCCAAAATGGTGGGCATCCATCTGCCTTCAGCAGGGACACCACAGTGTGGGGATAATTCCCTCTGACTCCCATTCTCTCACTGTCAGCCCATATCCATCCACCTCAGGGTGCAAGGATGTCTTCTCCTGATAACCAGTGAGATCTGGAAGCCTCCAGTATTATGGGGATGAGGGAGGCAAGAAGCATGAAGTCAGCCAGCAAAGACAGACAGAAAGGACTTCAGAGAGCCCCAAAGTGGCTTGGTGCCTGGTGGCTGTGGCAAAGCCTGTGGTTCAGGAGGCCCGAGGCTGTATAAAGCCGTAGAGACCAATGCCTACAGCTGCAGAGCAGTCTGGGAGATGCTCACCACCCAGCCACACAGCAGACCCCCAGACACTCCACGGGCTGGCTTTCATTCTGCCGACTCCATCAAGAGCCACAGGAATGTTTTTAAGCCATGTTGGAGAAAGAGAGCTACTGTTCCTGTCTGTGCAAGGCCGAGCTGGACGGGCTTTCAGGCGTAATTGCCTTGACAGCTTCAAGCATTGGGACTTTATGTGAGTTTCCACCAGTGCCTTTGCTCTGAACAATCGCATACAACAAATCATTTTAATGGGTGCCCTATTTTATGGAGACATTTATAGCCAAAACGTATGAAGATCATTTAACTTTTCTTTTTTTTTTTTTTTCCCTTCCCTTAAAGTTAAATCTTAGGAGTAGGGAATTAAGGTCTCACTTCACAGCAGGGGCGATGCCAGCAGGCCCCCAGCATGAGCTGATTAAAGAGTAGTACACAAATGATGGCTTGGATGCCCAAATTCTGCACCAACAGATGCCCCCTGGCTTGGATGGGTCAGCTGAGGGCAGGGCTTGAATCTGGTCTTTCACTCAAGCTGCCTCTTGTTCTTACTGCAGTCAATGGGAGGTTTGCCCAGGGCTCCCTCAGTGGGAAGGCATCCCCTCGGTGGAGTGCCCTGGGTGACTTCCAGCAGCTGAGACAAGGGCTGGTGGTGCTTGGCCAAGGCTCCCAAACACTTAGAGATCCAGCCGACTCGGCTGGGCAGCTGAGGCAGGGATGTGTGCTTGATGCTTGCTGTCCCTGAAGGCTCGCATCCTTATGGACAGGCTCTCAAGGCTAATAAATGCTAAGAATAGGAAAGGAAAGGATGACAAGGCTGTGTGGGGGACAACTCTCAGCAGCGTCGGCCCATCAGGAACTCAAGCGCTAAGCGGAGGCATGGTCTTGTGCCCTGTCCAAGAACAGAGCAGTGATGAGAAGGGGAAAAAAAAAAAAAAAAAAAAGCAAAGCTCAAAGCACTCTGACTACACCAGAACATGCTGATCCAAACCTCTCAGTAGGAAGAGTCCCATTCAATCCAGTCCAGCTTTTTATTCTTCCCCAGCAGCTTCCAGAGAACCATCCATCATCTGCACCATGTGGGTGATGCAGTCCCAGACACTTACTGTAGGCACACCCAGAGCTGTGCAGTTTTGACCACCCACTAGCTGGGTCTATCAAATGCCCTTTTCTCTAAAGGGACAACAAAGAGTTGGGCTGTCATACTCAATCCAAACCTTTAGTAATGGGTGGTTTGAACTCCCAGTCACATCAGTTAGGATCTTATATCTGTCCTCCTGGTACTTCTCATCTTGCACTGTGCATGTAGCACACAGCTTGTAAGGGTAGGTAAGGATAAGCTGCAAAAAGCACCTGGGGAGAATGAGGGTGGGCTGAACTAAATATTACAGACAGTTGTCACACACAAAAGCTCCCAGCCCACTCTCCTGAGGCAACACCAAAGAGCGGAAGCTGAATGGAATCTTCTGGGGAGGTCTGCAAAACCAAGACCCTTTCTCTGCCTCCTAGAAGCTATCCCTTCCCTGCTTCTATTTGTGTTCAAGTAATTTCTGCCCCAGCCTGACCGAGCATGCAATGGAGCTCACGATCTTTATATTTGTTGCTTCCCTTGGCATCAGTATCAACTCTGATAAGAGGACTTCACAGAGTCATAGATGAGGGTTGCAAGGGACTTTTAAATAACTTTTGCTGGTTGCTCTGAGCTTCTCTTAGCAGGGTTCTATCCCTAGGTCAGTTGTAACCCCAACACACTGCTTCTCTTTTGGGGTCAGGGACAAACCAGTGGCTTACCTGCCTCGAGGACGGTCTCTGGTCACTCCCTGAAGCCTACTGCAAGTTGGAGTGTGATGCACCTCCTTTGGTGGCCAACGCCAAGCTCCTGGTCCCACGGTGCCTGAAGGGGAACCATGATGTGGGCTCCATCTGTCGCTACAAGTGCAAGCCTGGATACCATGTGGCTGAGAACGCAGCTGGAAAGACTAAGAAGTAAGTCTGTGGTGGGTCTGCTATCACTGTGTCCTCCCTTCTCTTCTCCCAGTGTGAGCGAGGAAGAGAGGTGATGGTGTGCTGGCAATTTTTAAGAGCTGATTTGATAGGTACAAGGCAGAGCAGCTGGAAACGAATATTTCTTTAAGTATGAGAAGTATTGTCCTGGTCTAGGTGAAAGCAGGTGGGGACAAGGTGTAAACTGCTGGTGCACGCACATGTATATTGAGTGTCTTAACCCAAAGTATGTGAACTTTCACATGCACCTGAACATGCTGGTCTCTGGGGGAAAATGAAACATGTGCTGAAGTATTTGTGGACTCTGAGGTAATTAGATGCAATTAGGTGGAAGGTCCCTGCTGTCTATTCTGATAAAACATAGATTAAGTCACTGGGGGGTCTAGTCAATGGCTAACACTTGGTTACCATGGCCTTTGGTCAGGGTTAATGTTTTGCTCCCTTCACCTCTTGGCTAAATTTCTTCTCAAGCCTTGGCATTTCAATGGGAGATTTTTCCCGACGCCTAGGGGAAAAATTCCTGGTAATTCACTAGCCCTGTGCTAAGCCAGTATTGTGATGCTGGGGGGTGAAATAGCATTTTGCCTCTGATGCCTCTAGCTGAAGTCCCCGCTGGGTATGGTCACCAAAGACTCACTGGCACTGGACGGGTTCTCCCCAGAGTCTTGATGCTAGCCCAAATCAGGTAATTATGTGCTAATTGTTTAATGCTCCCTTCCAGTGGTAATTGGATGCAGACTTCATCTCTGCTTTGCTCTGGGGTAGGGTTGTTATGCACTGCAAAGCCGTTGCTAAATTTCTTGCCTTGTAATGAAGGAAGTGGTTTCTGTAAACAGCTTTTCACAGTGTGGGGAGCCTTTCTTAGGCCAAGGAGCTGAGCAAATTATGATGATGGCTGTGATCACATGGACAGCTCTGCAGAGTGGCAAGCAGCTTGCATGCCTGTAGTGTTCTAGGCACTGGATGTGCAATCAGAGCAACTCAGCTTGCAAAGTTCTACCATCTCTAGTAACTACTGGTCAAAAGGATGCTCTCTGGGACATCCTAAGGCTCCTCTAATATGTGTGTCTCTTCCCTATAGGTCTGACCAGGGAAATCACACCAAGTGGTTTACATTTTCACAGCAATGCAGGTTGACATAGTGTTTTCACACGTGCTGTTATCATTACTACTAACTGGTGTTTGATGGTAAGGTCCCATCCTGTTATGGTGAGCAAAAATCTATTAGCAGAAACAGAAAATTCATTGCCCGTTTATGATGGAGACTACAGAGTCACAAAATGCCAGGTTGGAAGGGACCCCAAAGATCATCTGGTCCAACCTTTCT
This sequence comes from Ramphastos sulfuratus, assembly GCA_013399055.1. NCBI lineage: Eukaryota > Metazoa > Chordata > Aves > Piciformes > Ramphastidae > Ramphastos > Ramphastos sulfuratus. The sequence continues at coordinate 260,211 of WBNM01003809.1, read as the reverse complement.
TTGTGATGGTATAGTTTATGTGAGGTGGCTCAGCATCCAGATCAACTGTGATGTGAGTGGCCCGATTCAAAGTCATTCCTTTCCTTGGAATTTTGGTGTCTCATCTCATCTGGAGCTCTACAGATACACTCAGCATGAATGCAAACCCTTTGGCATGCATAGTGAGCAGCAGCTACCAGAGCCAGTAAATGGGACAATTGATTGCTGGAAACCCTTCTGGTGTTTCAGCCTTGGCAAGCAAAGGATGGGAGCTGCCAAAGTAAGACTTTTCTCGCTGTGTTGCAGGCTGACTTTGGAGAAAGCAAGCTGTTGAAGAGCTCTAGAAGGACTGGAACTGGTAGGGTACAGGTTCCTGATGTGTTGGTGTGCAACCAAGGTCTCAGATGATGATTTGGATATCATATTTTGCTGTCTTCTGAGGTCTTCCTGAGTTCAGCAAACTGAATTCTTGATCTGTTGTCCATCAAGCTAGAAATCCCCAGCCTTGCTGAAGGGTTTGGTGCTGTACAGGTGTTGGTGGGCACAAGAAAGCAAGATTCTGTGTACTGTATATTGCTCAAAGATCTATGGCCAACACCGAAGACTCTCTGTGGCAGCTAAATAGCTCATCCTTGGAAATACAGTCAGGATGCTTCTGAATTCTTCTTCTACCTAGAGCAATGGTGCCTTTTTACAGGGGAAACCCCAGCTGGCCTTGTCAGTTGGCCTTGCTTGGGACTTGGATTGCTCTTGAGGGAAGGTGTGGAGATACCTTTTGGGTGTCTGTGGGTTCACAAGGGATCAACCCACTCTGCTACTATGGAAAGACATGCTTAGTTTCTCATAGCACTGCTACAAGAAGGTGGGCTCCTTCTATGCAGCTCCCTGTAGCCTCCTTGATCCCTGTGGGCAGAGACAGCTAAGCTGTAATAGAATCATAGAATCATTTTGGCTGGAAGAGACCATTAAGATCATAGAGTCCAACCATTAACTCAGCATTGCCAAGACCACCACTAAACCATGTCCCTCAGCACCACATCTACACAGCTTTTAAATACCTCCACAGATAGTGATTTGAGCAAGCAGGAACTCAACTCAGGCAGGGCTCAGTATCACCTCCTGACTAGCTGCCTCTTTGATCAGCCTTCTGCAGTGCCTTTCATTCTCAGGCACCTCATAAAACACCACGACTGCTACAGCTGGACTGGGCAACCAAGCCCTGTGGGGCTGCTCCTCATTTGATGGGGCTATGGTGCCCACCTTATGCAGGCCTGAAACATGGCTGGGATCCAGCTGTCTGTGTCTGAGCTGAGATGCTCTTGCACACAGATGTTCATGTGGTTCCCTCACTTCTGTTTCATTAGTTGTGTTTTACTGCGAAGACAGGAAAATTGCTCAGAAGGCTCTTGCAACCTTAGTTGAAATTCATTTCCCATAGCATCAGTGGAAGAGAAATGGGATGAAGAAACATGTTTTCTTGGAGAAGAGGCTTTTTTCACCTGGGTGAGGGAAGACCCTTCATAAACCACTGCTCATCAATAAGAGATCCTTGAGGAAATCTTGATTGCATAATCAAGACCCTGCCAGAGATTTTCTGCCTTTCTGCCAGCAGGATCATCTAACTGACCACGCTGGCATAAGAGAGTAAACCTTCTTTGACTCTTCCTAAAGGAAATCTGTTTCCAGCCTGGGGAATCCACCTAACAGCCTGGTTTCCAGCTGCCAGGTTATTTCACACCCAACTTCAAAATATCAGTAACAGGACAAACTCAGTGTATGCATTTTTGTTTTGTGATGGGAGCTCTCTGGGTTTGAACAGCATCTGTCTAATGGCAGCACCAACCCACCCACCTGGATCACACAGAGAAATGAACTGTCAAGGAGCAATGTTTGGCACTGTCCACAGCTACAGCTGGTCTGAAAATCAGAGGTCAGATACAACGGGGGTAATAGGCATCACCACCAAATTGCTGTTGCTTCCATCACGAAGAGCCACCTGAAGTAGCTCTCTAACAGGAATATCTAGAGCATCCTTTAGAGGAGCACTCTAATGTTGAGAGAGGACAGTCATTGTCAGTTTGTGGACCAAAAAGGGCTGACCCTGGAGAGGGGTTGTTTTACTTGCCCTCCATAGATAATTCCTTGCAGAGAGTTGTAGAATTACAGAATGGCTTAGGTTGGAACAGACCTTTAAAGATGATCCAGTCCAGCTCCCATACAATGGGAAGGAACATACTCCACTAGATCAGGCTGGTCAGAAACCTGCACCTCGTATGTTTCCAGGGATGGGGCATCTACCATGCTCTGGGCAACCTGTGCTAGTGTCTCACCACCCTCAGTGTCAAAAGATTTTCTTCTTTCTCTCTAATCTAAATCTCCCTCATTTAGTTCCAAACCATCAACCATTTGTCCTGGCACAACAGGCCCTGAAGTCCCTCTCCATCTTCCCTTTAGCCTCCTTTAAGTACTGAAAGACCACAAGAAGGTCTTCCTGGAGCCTTCTACAGGCTGAACAACCTCAACTGTCTCAGCCTGGCCTCACAGCAGAGGGCTTCCAGCCCTCTCATCATTGCCTCTTCTGGCCCTGCTCCAACAGGTCTATGTCTCTCCTGTGCTAAGGCCTCCAGCACTGGTCACAGTGTTCTACCTGATGAAAGATTCAGGGATCTCAAAGCTACATTTGTAAGGAGTTGAGCAGCTTCTGCTAACTTGAGGGAATAAAGCAAAGAGCCAGGTACTCGGGTCTTTTAAAGCAGCTTGGAAAACCTCACCCTACATTTTAATCAGAAATCAAAGGAGCACATCACAGCCTCACAATGAACTTCTTTGGGGGTGTCAGCTCCTCTGTCTCCTCTCCCCATTCAAAGACTACAGAGATTATGAAAGAAGGAGAGGAGGTGGGAGTATATGGAAGTGGTCAGCAGGCCAGGGAATGGAAATGCATCAGAAAGATCTCATTGGGCAAAGCAAGACAGCTTAACCTGGTGTGATGGTTTGGGAGTTCCCCGCCCTCCCACACTTTGTAAAATGACCCAGACTAGAGCTCAGCCAGCTGGAAGTTAAGGAATGAAGCTATGCTTACAGCTTAGCACAATATACAAGCAGATATATACACTATGTACAGGAATATTTACAGAAATAGACAAGGTAAAGGTAATACAGAAACACAACACCCCTCCCAGAAATCAGAGACCCCAGGAGGGGCTCCCAACCACCCTTCCACCTTCTCCCCACCCCTATACCTTACCCCAAGGTTTGCCTTACGCGCAAGGAAAATTTTGAGGATTGGCCAGAGGGGATTAGAAGAAAAGTGGTTAGTGAAATTAATTGGCAGAGAGAAGCCAGAAGCTGCTGGACAGCCTGAGACAACAAGCCTGAGTGGCTTATCTTTGTTTTGAGTTCCTATTCCTAAACATCTCAGCAAGCCTATGAGTGAAGTAGACATCATAATTGTTTTTCCTTTCACAGCCTACAGTATCATTTTCTCTATTAAAATATTCCAATTAGCCTCAAACCAGCACACCTGGAAGCATCAGAGTTTAGCAGGGCACCAGGCTGTGGCACATTTGTGGTGGGTGTAAAGGTGTGGGACACTGGCTGCTTCTGCCCACAGCTGGCCCCTTCTGATAAAAACCAAACACCTGCATAGCTGAGGGAACCAACCAGCCAGGTAAAGAAACCACAGGCTGTCAACTGTCCTCTTGAGTCACTTCCACCTCTAAGGTCTCTGGTGCAGATTTACAGCCCAGGTTATCCAGGCTGCTTGGAGCACAGCAGGAGAGATCCTACAAGCTGCTGTGTTCAGCTTTCTTTAAATACATCAGCAAACCTCCCTCCTTCCCCCTGATCTTTCTGAAGCCATCATTCTCCTGCCATGGGAGATGAGGCTTTAGGCTCATTTATCACTTGTTTCCGTGTGGTGGACACAGTCCCCTCAAGCCAGCTGCCCTAGTGTGTGGCTGGATCCCAGCCAGGCTCATACCTTCAGGTTAGATGCAGCCCTTGCTGGCCTCACAAGTCTCCTGTGCCGCCTCTACCTATTTGACATCCTCTTGCCTGCCTGGAGCGGGGAGCTTTGACTCTGGTTTTCCTGGCTTTCTTCTTAATCCTCCAGAAATGCCACTAACCCAGATCAGAAGAAGTTGGGGGGTCTGGAAATATCAAGCTGCACTATGAGGTTGCGTGGTTTTTATTTATTTATTTATTTACTTATTTATTTATTTATTTATTTATTTATTTATTTATTTATTTATTATTTTCTTTAAAGGCCTCTCCCTTTCCTTCTTCATGCTTTAATATAAAATGCTTGCTTCATGCATGTGGCAGGGGTCCATATGCCACCTTCTTCCCTTGGGTCAGCCCAGGCTAGCCCTGTTTGAAGTTCCTCAGCATGAATTCTGGTGGTGGGGTGAGCCTCCAGTGTGAGGTGTCTTTTCTCCCCAAGTCTAAGGAGGGAGGGAGAAGCCATGCACCCTCCAACGCCACATCAAGACAGGAAGCCCCAGTGAAGGTGATGTGGCTGCAAACCATGGCGTGCACCTGTGCAAGCTGCAGCTGCAGTGGTGTGCCCACCCTATCCTTGGCCCTCCTCCCCATGTCTTCCTGTAGCTCTCAGGCAAAGGGTCTGGACCATGATTTTGAAGTTCAGTGGATGCATCTGCTATGTTCTGGTGGTCTGCTGTGAAGTGAGGAGTAGTAGTGTATGCTATGAAGAGCATACACCTATACACCTTTGCTAGACTTTAACTGTAGGCAAAGCAAAGCACTCAGACACAGGAGGCAAGGGGACACCTTTGAAAGATGGTGACCATCATCCTAGGAGAAAAGGTGAGCCACCAAAAAGTAAAACTAAGGATAGACTGAAACTAGAGATGCCCACAATAGGGTCCAGAGTTGCTCCTCCTAAACTGTAGTTGCAGGTTCCCTTCAAGGTTACACATGCTGTGACAACCTATGCTTTTGGTATGTTCAGGTGGGAAGATCACAGAATGGTTTGGGTTGGAAGGAACCTTGTCCATTCCAACTCCACTGCAGTGAGCAGGAAAATCTTCAACTAGACCAGGTTGATCACAGCCCAAAACAACCTGCCCTGGAATGTTTGCAGGGATGGGGCATCTACCACCTCTCTGGGCAACCTGGTGTCAAAAATGTCTTCCTGCTCTCTAGTGTGAACTGGATGATCTTGAAGGTCTTCTCCAACCAAAACAGTTCTTTGATTTCTGTGAAGTCTGGGGTTGCAATGATGTGTCCTTTTCTGGGAGCAGTCCCTGGGCAGCCTGATGCCTGCTGGGATTTCGATGCCTCTGTGTAAAAAACATGGTGTCTCTGCTGCTGCCAAGGACAGGAGACTGAAAAGTGAGTGGGCTCCACTCCTGGACTTTTTCTTCCTTTATTTTCCATCATTTTTTTGGCAAGAATGTTGTGCCTGGGCTGTTTTAGCAGCATGGGATGGTATTGGTCTGCTGCGGTATGACAGCCCCGCAGTGAGAGCAGGATTGACAGATCTGGCAGGAATACAAAGAGGAGCCTCAGGAGCTGCTGGGTGCAGGCCAGTAGGATTTACTGGTGGAGGCTCACTCCATCCACCGAAGTATGCAGCTACTGGCAGTGGGACAAAGCAGCCCAGGACCCACAGGGGCTGCAGGGCAGAGAGGAATGGTTTAGGAGCACCAAGAAAGATGCAGGGCAATGGGTGGTGAGTGCAAGGGAAAAGCATCCAGTGCTCCTAAACCCATGCAGTCCTCACAGTGAAGGCAAGGTAAGGTCCTGGTTGAGTGTGGGCTTGTCGCTTCAGGAAAATCTGCCTGTGGTGAGGGGTGGGATGGCATGGGAAAACCCAATGTGGGGGCTTGGTTGTTCTCCAGGAGAGATGTCTCCAAGTATAGATGTGAGGAACATTGTTTAGCGGTGATTTGTCAGTGCTGGGTTAACTGTTGGACTTGATGATCTTAAAGATCTCTTCCAACCAAACTGATTCCACGGTTCTAAGCTGTTCTCACTTCTGTGGGGTGCTTGCTAGCGCCAAGGTGAGGTTTTTTGCAGGTGCTATAAACCCAGTCTGGTGTCTGTGTTTCCCCAGGAAGTTCCTGAAGGTCCAGTGCCTGGAGAGTGGGCAGTGGGAAGAGGGACACTGCATCCCTGTGGTGTGTGAGCCACCTCCTCTTGTCTTTGAGGGCATGTACAACTGCACCCAGGGCTTCGAGCTGGACAGCCAGTGTGTCCTCAGCTGTGAGCCCCAGGGACAACAGGTGAGTCCCTTGGTGAGGAGGCAGAGAGCACCTGTGCTTTGTGCTTCAGACCACCTGAAGTTTTGCCTCCTTAGGGCCAAATGCCCTCATACCACCACCCAGCAGCTGCCCTGGAAACCCAAAACTTTGCTTGCTGGATAGTGGGCATGGCATAGAGTGCATCACTGCCTGGGGATGATCTCCAGCTCCTCTGGTGAGCCTTCCAAAAAGGCCAGGACCACTGGGTCCTAAGCAAGCCTGTTTGTCTTGAGTGAAGAGTGTTGGAAAGCAGTAGAGGGCTGCCAGTGGGGTTTGGGGTCTTCTGTGATGGAATTTACCTTGGGTAATAGTTAACCTTGCTGCAGCAAGCTTGCTAACCAAGGGAAGTGCCTGGGGATGGAGGCTACTGCCTGCTCAACTTTTGCATCCAGCCTGCTGAAAGGGTCTTGTCAAAAGAAATGTGATTGATTCTCTCTGGTGGGATCTAGCAGCAGCTGGAAAACAACCTGCTTTCTGGTCAGCAATGCAAAGCACACATTCACTGGACCAGATGGCTGCAACTCAGCTGCCCTGGAGAACTTCCCTCTGAACCTGACTGACAGGAGGGCGGTCCTTGTATCCTGCTTGCTTTGGAGCTGCACAGTGACCAGGCAGGGCAATCTGGTAGTAACCACTGATATTAACTCCAGCTGCTCTCCCTCTGCTTTGCAGGTTCCCATCATCTGCACCAAGGAGGGCTTATGGACAGAGGAGTTCAAACTGTGCGAGAGCTTACAGGGCACCTGCCCACCACCCCCAGAGCTGAATTTCGTGGAGTACAAGTGCGAGCAGGGGCATGGCATAGGTGAGGGCAAGTGAAAATCTGAACAGCAAACCTAAACCTTGTGTTGACTCAGCCCTCCTTGAGAGCTGACGGTCATGATGACTCCTCTTCTTGTACCAATCCACACTACATCTATGAAAAACACTCTTCTCTTTCATTCTCTTTTTAAACATAGAGTCAGGGGTGGCTTTAGCCTTGTGTGTGTCCCAGTTGTACTCATGAGCAAGGCTCAAAGCTAAAGCTGGCTTTATTGTAAGCATCTCTCTTCACAAACAGTAGGAACTTGTCTCTAGGGCAAACCCAGCCCTTTGGAGTCATTTTCCTAATCTTCATTTCTCCGTTCCCACCCTGACATCTCTCCACTTGTTACTGCTGCTGCTGCTTGCAGGGTTAACGTGGTGGGTCCTAGATAAAGCTGCAGTGACGATCATGTGTAACAGGGCACTTTCACCAGAGGAGGGACCACATCACCCATGTCTTTCTCCAGGACTTGGTTGCTTTGTGCTTCCAGGAAAAGCTGCAATGCTCAATCACAGCCGTTGTGTCTCACCTGGCATCCTGCTGGTCATGGCACTTGAGCAAAGCCCACACCACTCTGACAGAAACCCACTGGTCATCCAAGTCTGCTCAAAGCAGGCTGAGGCGAGTCTAAGGGCAGGGCCTGACAAGGTTAAGCTTTTGACAGACCTGATATGAGGCTGCGGTTAGGGTTAGCATCCACCTGGTTTTCCAAAGTGGTTATTCCAGCTTTTTTCTTCCTTCATAGGAAGGCAAAGATGCTTCCTAACATGTCACCAAACATCCAGGCTAGACTTATTTTCATGCTAGGCCTCCTGTCCTGCCATCAGGGCTAGAATCTGTCTTTGAGGGTGTGTTCAATTGTCCTCTTATCGGGGAGGAGGAACTTTGCCACAGCTCCCACAGACTCTTTCATAATTCAGGATTGGAGGAAGGAATTTTCATCCCAGTCTCACCTCTACTTTCAGTGAGCCTTCATGTTTGGGTCTGGTATCCTCCTGTAAAATATCATCACTTGGTTCCTAATGAAGTCCTCAAGGCTCTCTCCTCCTGCAGGTGCTGTGTGCGTTCCCTCCTGTGTCATCCCTCCCAGTGACCCTGTCATACTGCCCCAAAATGTAACTGCTGAGACTATGGATCACCGTCTGCAGCCCACCAGAGTGCAGGTAAAAAACCACTCAAATTCCTCTATCAGGGAATTTGCTGGCAGCATAGGGGGAGGTGACTTCCCTTCTCTCTTCATGTTGCTGAGACTGGACTGTCAGTGCTGGGTCTAGCTCTGAGCCTTCAGCACAGGAGGGACATGGACCTGCTGGAGACAGGCCAGAGAAGGCCACAACAATGATCAGGATGTTGGAACTTTTCTGCCTTGAGGCCAAGCTGAAAGAGTTGGTGTTCAGCCCAGAGAAGAGAAGGTTCCAGGGAGACCATCTTGTGGCCTTTCAGTATTTAAAGGGGCAAATAAGAAAGCTAGGGACAAACTTTTAGTGGGACCTGTTGTGAATAGACAGGGGATAAGGGATTTAAACTAAAAGAGAGAGATTTAGACCACAGGAAAGGAAGACATTTTTAACACTGATGGTGGTGAGACATTGTCCTAGGTTGCCCAGAGAGGTTGTGGATGCCCCATCCCTGCAAACGTTCCAGGTCAGGTCGTGTGGGGCTGCGGGCAACCCATAGCAGTTGAGGATGTCCCTGCTTACTGCAGAGAGGGTGGACTAGATAAACTTTAAAGGTTCCTTCCAACCCAAACCGTTCAGTGATTCTATCTGGTATTTTTTTTAACTAAAATCTCTAGCTTTGGGTGAAGAAAGGTAATATCTGGAAAGACAAAGTGCTTAAATGACCTTGGGACTGGCTGGCCTTCTCCAAGGAGCTGCCCAGTCGCATGCCTTGGAGGTACCTGCTGCTCCCCACGACCAGCTTCTAGTGCTGAGCTCCTCTTCCCTCCCACCACTTCTTTCTTCCCTTCCCTCCTCTGTGGTCGCTGCTGCACTACCTGCTCCTCTCCCCTACCAAAGTTCAGCCTCAGCTATCAGCTCCCAAGCCAGCTTTCAAGGACTTACAGGATACCACAGCAGAAGCAGATGAAGTTCAATACAGGGATCCTGCCGGTATTTCAGGATGAGTCACATGCCTAAACATGCTAAGCTGCTGGGATTGTCAGCCAGTGCGCTGAGAGAGCAAAAATCATCCCTGGCATGGTGAGAGGCCTGGGTGCCCTGACTCCCTGGTGGCAGAGATGCAACTCCAGGCAGGCATCTCCTTGCCAGGGAGGAGGCACTGTCATCTGTAAAGTATCTCTGTCTGCCAGGACCCACTGGCCAGCCGGTTGCCTCTGCTCCTGGAACAGGGGGAGCCTTTCCCTCCCCATCTCTTACTCATTTTGTAGGCAAAAACAGCTCAAATAGCTCAAATACCTTGGAGCCTCATGGCACTGCTTTCCCAAAAAGCAGCTCTGCTGGGGTAATATTTCTTAAAATAAAACCGAGATTCAGAAGGAGGGAGGTGGAACAAAGAAAAGCAAACAGTCTTCCCAGGAGCCAGCACTCCCATCCAAAATCTTTCCTCCCCTTCTCCTCCTCCTGGGAAGCCGCAGGAGGCCCAGCATGGTGCTTGTGGATACTACTGTACGTCGCCTTCGATCAGCCCTGCCACGGATCACTGCCGGGGGCTGAGGACGCCCGGGGCATGTGGGATGGTTAAGCACAAGCCTTGGAAGCAGTCCTCGCCTTTGAGGGATCGGGTGGCTTGGCCTGTTCAGGTGGTGGTGCTCTGCTTCCCTTTCACTGCAGGCTCTCATGCAAGGGAGGCATTTTGTAGAGAGGAGGAGTGAGATGTTACTTTAAGAAGCATCACTCCCTTTGCCAGGAGCTCTCTCTGTGGACTGTCTTGTTTTCTCTCTGCCCTGGCTCCTGCCTCTGCTCCTCCAAGTCTCCACGTTCCTGGGAGCTGCCATGGTGTTGAGGTGATGGGGAGGATCTCAGAATCATTAAGGCTGGAAAAGACCTCTAAGATCATGAGGTCCAACAACCACCAACCCCATGCCACCATGCCCACTAAACCATGTCTCAAAGTGATGGCTAAGTGTTTTTTGAACACTTCCAAGGGTGGTGACTCCACCTCCTCAAGCAACCTATTCCAATGCCTGACCAAGAAGAGGCAAACCATACAGAGCGGTGTAGAGGCCACTCAAAGTGGCACAGTCCTGTTTTGTTTTCAGTTCTGGTTTGCCCCTCTGCCTTTACTTCCCAGCTTGGACCAACTTAAGTATACTAAAATGCTATTCAACTTCCTCAGCCACCACATATGAAAACCCCCAGCGGGATTAGGATGCGGACATAGAATCGTAGAATGGTTTGGGTTGGAAGGGATTGTTAAAAGCCATCTGGTCCAACCCCCCTGCATGAGCAAGGGCATCCTCTGGGCTGAGAAGGAACTGGTTAGCTCAGCCAGCATCCCCAGCCTCTGCCCCATCTGACGGCAGCTCCCTCTGGCTCTGCACTGGCTGAGGATGGTCAGGACCTCATCCTGCCCCAATCCTATCACAGCAGAAGGACCTGCAGGAGCTCTGTCCCCAATTACTGTGCCACCTGAGGGTGCTGGAGCCAGTCTGCTCACTGCCGAACACTTCAAATGTGAAGCTAGGAGAAACCATACATACAACCCTCTACGCAGCTCCGGCTCTGAAGGGCATCCTAGGACACTTTCGCAGGCCAACCATCATTTTACAGGGCCTCAGATTTCAAAGCCTGCCTGAACTTTACAAGGAGGAAATTGTCTGTGTGGTGGGGCTTTTCTTTCCCCTGTGTAATCATGAGCACTCCCCACAAACCCCTGCTGAATGAACAGGATGATGCATTCCAGCCCCATGAAACCGAGCCCTTCACATCTCACACTGGTGTCCAGCTGGCTGCAGCAGCCCACTTCATGCCTCATAAATAGCTGTGATAACCTCAGCCCCGTGACTTAATGTGAGTCTGGTGTAGCTGCTTCAGGCAAGATCTGGGGACATGAGTCCCCCCCAGGACCTGGTCCCTGGAGCTTGAGCAGGGGTCAATAAGCAAATCGAGGTAGGCACTGCCTGACGACCTGCATATGACCTTCCATATGAGCAAGAAACTGCTGAATGCAGCACCACACAATGAGGTGACGGCAGACTCAGCCCGTCATGACCCTAGGTGGCTTCCCACCAGTGGTAACTTGAGGCCATGTCAACCACCATGAGGTGGCACTGCCAGCCAAACCCACTTCTCTGGTGGTCCCTGTCTTCTCTCAGCTGCATATATATATATCTACACACATCTATCTAGCCTCTGTCTCTGGCTGAAGGAACTGGGGTTGTTTAGCTTGGAGAAAAGGAGGCTCAAGGGACCTTCTCACTCTCTACAATTCCCTGGAAGCAGATTGTACTGAGGTGGCTATTGGTCTCTTCTTCTGAGCAACAAAAGCTAGGATGAGAGTAAATTGCCTCAAGTTGCACCAAGGAGGGTTTAGTTTGGATATTAGAAGAAAATACTTTCCTGAAAAGATTCTGAAACACTGGAACATGCTACCCAGGGAGGTGATTGAGTCCTCATCCCTAGAGATGTTTAAAGATGTAGAGATGTGGTGCTGAGAGCTGTGGGTTAGCACCAGCCTTGATAGAGTTGGATAATGGTTGGACTCAATCTTTTAGGTCTTTTTCCAAGCATTCTACGTACCCTGTCACAATATGCTCTAGCTGACCCTGCTCTACTAGATGATCTCCAGAAGGCCTTTCCAACCCCAACCATTCTGCGATTTTGCATTTGTGGGTGAACCAGGGACAGCTGCCTTGGGCTAGTCAGTTTGCAGAGGGTTTTCTACTGGGCAAAAGTGCAGGGAGAGGTGCAGTGGCGCCACTGCTGTTTTGCACTTCAATGAGCAATGCAGTGTTGTGGGAGACCCTCTACCTCTGGAAAGCATTAGTGGCCATTGCCCTGCCTCTGTTGCCTTATCTAACAGCTCTTTTCTCCTTCTCTCCTCAGCACATTGTGTGCACGGGCAGGCTGCGCTGGTTTCCAGACCCTGCTGCCATTCACTGCATCCAGTCATGCGAGGTAAGCCCCCCAAGCACCAACTGCCTGCTCCTTGCAGTAGAGCTCCTAGCAGTGAAGACTCTTCAGTACAAAGCCAGGTGGCTTTGACTTCTTGTTGGCTCTGAGCTGGGCCAGGTCTCGCTGGCTAAGCAGAGAGACCAGAGCAATCATCCACGGCTATCGTCCCCTGTAGCCAGGGCAATGCCGGGGAGCCAGATCTGACCCATTTCCTTCCTTGCCTGCTGCTTCTTGGCCAACCCAAGGAGAATGTTCTAGCAAAAGGATTTCACTGGCAAGGGGTATCCCCAAAAATCCCACACTGACTCCAAGCCTGAATGATTTCCTTAACCAGAACCATAGTTCTAGAGTAACACGCGGATCCAGAAAAGCCCCGCGTGACTCCTGTGTCCAACCCAAACAACTCGGATTTCCAGCCTCCTACATGCAAAACAAACCACTCCTGAAGAATCTGCAGACAAAGAATTCCTTGCAGGACTCGGTTAGCCACTCATTTTGCTTTGAATAATGAGCAGGCAAGAGAAAATTCATAGGCAGCCTGGAGTCAGCTTACAAAGGAAATTAAAAATGGGCAGCCTTTGTCAAGCAGCAGTTGTTATTTTGATTGAGGATAAAAGGAGGAAAAAAAAATCGGGGGGGGGTCAGGGTGGGTTGGTGGTGTTTTGGAATGTTGTATGCTAAAAGTTTTGGAATTTTACCAAAAGGGAAAATGTAAATGAAGTTTGCACACCAAAAATAGCTTTGGGTTTTGCTGATTATATATATTTTTTCATGTGTTCATTTCAATGCAAGTGATGGTTTTTTGCTTACTGATTCTGCCTAGCTCAGCTCTTTGGTGACTGAAAGGTTGACGTGAATAAGTGTAGAGCCCTTCATCTGGGCAGGAACCCCACCACACACCAGTACAAGGGAGGTTCTCCTCTCCATATACTCTGCCCTGTGTGTCTAGCTCTAGGCTACTCAGTTCCAGTGGGACAGGGATACACTAGAGAATGTCCAGTGGAGGGTACAAGGAGGATTAAGAGACTGGACCATCTATCTGATGAGGAAAGGCTGATAGACCTGGGGGGATTTAGTCTGGAGAAAAGAAGACTGAGACAAGATCTTATCTGAAGGGTGGTGTCCTGTGATGGGACAAGGGGCAATGAATATGAACTGGAACACAGGAAGTTCCACCTTGACATGAGGAAAAACTTCTTTACTGCAAGGGTGATGTAGCACTGGAACAGACTGCCCAGAGATGTTCTCTCCAGAGACTTTCAAGACCCATCTGGATGCATTCCTGTGTGACCTGTCCTAGGTGATCCTGCTTTGGCAGGGGGTTGGACGTGTTTTCCAAGCCCTACTGTTCTCTGATTCTGTGCAAAGTGGCAGAAAAGGTGATGTTGCAGCAGGCAAGCAGGCATGTCCCCAAAAGGAAAACGTTGTGGTTAGCAGAAGGTGTAGCAGTTTTTTCCTACATATGGGCTGCAGGGATTGGGGAATGAGCTGCTGTGCACCAGAGAGATGTTCAGTGGGTGAGTACCAGAGCTTAGCGATGGCTTCTCCCCTGTTTGAGGAGCTCCAAGTTTTGCTACACCTCAACTTTCAGCTCAGCTCTGGGGCAATGTGGAAAAGCAGTCCAGGTGGTTGTGATGATCCTCTCTGTAGTTCTCCTGATAGCAAGAACAACTGCTCCTTGTGCTCTCTTGGAGTTAGTCCTTCCACAAAAGAAATGGATGGAGTATGAGGTGCTCCTTCTTCCCTTCCTGTGCAGCTCAGTGAGAGAAAACCAACAGAGGTGTGAAAATGCTCCCTTACAATCAGGTACACCAGACTGACCCCACTCTTTTCTCCTCTGTGGTTCCTGCACTTCACCTTGGGTCTGTGTCTTCAACAAGAGATCTCCAAGGGCATAGTGAAAAATACCATCAGATTTGTCTGGCCCTTTCTTTGCCAGGAAGATGATTAGGAGACTAGGACATCTCTTTTATGAAGAAAGGCTGAAGGGCTTGGGGTTTTTTAGTCTAGAGAAGAGAAGCTTGAGAGAGGATCTTATCAATGCATCTGTCCCTTCGACTCTGGAGGGTCCCTTTTAACCACTATAGTCCTGTGACTCTGCTGTGAGAGAGAGATAGGGACCAAGTCCCAGCATCTCACAGTAATGTTCTCTGTATTCTCATCAGCCACAGAAACATGCTGATGGCCAGCATGAGCACTTTCTGTTCCTGGATGTTTGTCATCCTCTTTTAGAAAGCAATCCTGGACAGCAGTCTTAGCACACAGAAGGTTAGGCAAGCCAAAATCTGGCAGTGTCTTACCAGATGATGGAGTGTCCCTGCTCTTCATTGCCCTTGTATAATTTTTAATGTTTTTTCTGCTTTCGATTAGCATTTCATCAGCGAGGACCAAGCAGTACATACTCTTCCAGATGAGGTCTCACCAAAACCCTGCACAAACCTTCCCGGTGCTGCAAATGTCTCTTTTGATAGGACCCAGGACTGTTATTTCTGCAGTTGCATCAGTCTGGAAACTCAGAGATATCCTGAGGTCAGCAAGCACACCCAGATCTTTTTATATCTCCTTTGCTGCCAACTGATGAGCTCCAAGCTAAGAGCAGATGTTTTACCATCAGTACAAGAGCTTACACTTCAAGTTTATGCAAGTGAATGTCATCTTGTTTCTTTCTAGTCCTTTGGGTCATCTCGTCAGGTACCTTGATCCCCCTCTGTGGAACAATGGCTTCTTCCTCATTAGCAGCTCCATCAGTGCAGGTCCATTGGTAAGGTCACAGTCACTCACTGTAATACTAATGAAGATCCATCCTCAGATAGTTTCGTTCACCCTGATGCTCTCCTTTTTTGATACAGCTCACAGCTGCCTCCTCTCTTTTCTTCTCCTCCTCACTTCTCACATACGTGTCTTTGATTATTCTATTCATTGGGTTTTCTTCTCTGATGCTGCAGGTTAAGGTTGGACAGAAAAGCCAAGTCTTCCCAGATAACTTCTCTCATGTTTCGTAGCAGTCATTGTCTTGCCATAAAGAAAAACTCTGTGCAAAAGTGTCTCTTTCAAAGGGACCTGCTGCTCAGCACTGGGGAAAAGGGAGATGTTGCCACCTGAGCAACCTAATCTAGTTGAAGATGTCCTTACTCACTTTAGAGGATTGGGTAGAGACCTCATTGCTCTCTACAACTCCATGGAAAGAGGTCAGTGAGGTGGATGTCAGTCTCTTCTCTCTAGTATCAGGTGATAGAAAGAGAGGAAATGGCCCTGAAACTGTGCCAGGGGAGGTGGTTTAGGTGGTTCACTGAAAGAGAGGTCAGGCATTGGAACAGGCTGCCCAGGGAGGTGCTGGAGTCGCTGTCCCCGAAGGAATTCAAGAATAGTGTGGACATGGCAGTCTGGGTTTAATGGGCATGGGTTGATGGTTGGACTCAATGATATTGGAGGTCTTTTCCAACCAAAACAATTCTGTGATTCTATAAGAGAAATTCAGGTCACCTGGTTGCCTCTACCATCTCTCCCTTCAGGCTTAGGATATGGGAACAACAGCCTCAACCTCCCCACCCTCAGCTGGAGCCTTGTCCCACGTTGGAAAGTTCAGATCACCACACAGTGGCATTAGATTTTCACTCATCTTCATCGTACCCTGGTGGTGGATCAGCCTGCCTGCTCTTCCTTCTCGCTCCTCATCCCATCTCCCTTCTCTTTCCATTAATCTGGTCATCCATCTGCCTTCTGGTGTCTCACTGTGCCTTGCCAAGTTCTCCATCCCTGGAGCAGGGAGGCACATAGTTCAGTGGGTGAGGGAAGGAGGGAGGGATGCAAACCCTTCCAGGAGCCCATCAGGAATACGAGTTAGCGCCAAGTGTGCTTCTTCTCTCAAGGGCCAGCAGAACATCTTATCCCCTGCCATCAGTAGAAAAACAGATGGCAACACTGAAGAGGGAGGGAGAGGGAGGTGGGGGGTTGGGGCTGCATGCAGAGGGGAGCAGAGGGGGAGAGAAACCCCTCCTCCCTGCTGTAGTTTGAAGGATGTGGTTGTGGTCCTGTGTTGTGCTCAGCTACTGTGAGGGAGGTGCTTACAGCATCTGAGGCATGTTCTCCTAAGCCATCCTGAAGTGACCACCTCTCAGATACCCTCCTTCTGTGCCCTAAAGCAAGTGCAGTTCTGGACTTCAGAGGAGGAAACAGCATGTACAGTGATCCAGGTTGTTCCTTTGGACTCTCCCTGCCATGGTCCAATATTGTCCATGCATGAGTGGTGACCTCTACAGAGCATCTCCTAGTCTGCGTAACTCATCACCTCTGCACCCCACTATCTTCTGCCATAGGAGCTTCCATGGATCGTGTTGTGGCTATGGTCCAGGTGGAAAAGTTCACTTACTTTATCATCATCATGACGTTTTTCCAGTGTTACTCACAGAATACAGTAGCCGCCACTACCCTGCTCAAATACATTCCAAGGAAGGCAGGCTCCTCTTGCAGTGATCATGAGCAGGGTTTTCTGGACACCCAACACAGTGTGCAACATGCTGAAAAAGGCTTCTCAGGGGAGTGGTGGAATCCCCATCTCTGAAGGGTTTGCAAAGCTGTGTAGATGGGATGCTGAGAGACATGGCTTAGTGGTGGACTTGGCAGTGCTGGGTTAGCTGTTGGACCTGTTTCTCAACCTAATCACCTCCAGGATTCTATGCTTACCTCACCTCCAGCTCTGTTTCATCATTGTGTCCAGCTAGCAAAGGGTTAATTGCAAGGCATTTAAAGCATCACTCTTTGGAGGCACAGCTTCATACTGGTATGGTAAGAGCTGGGCAGAGAGATACTACCTGCCTTATAAGACTGCAGTTCTCCCTTCATGTGACTTGGTGCCTTCTCTGGTTGGGCTTGGCTTTGCTCTCAGCAGTCCTGCCTGCACGCTGGGGGAACATGCAACAGTCTTTGTTTTGAGGTCTCTGCTTCATGCCCTGGGAGAAGATGGTTCATACCAGAAAACTGTCCTGAGCATGAGCTGCTGGGAATTTCTCAGGTCTTCCCTGCATCAGGACAAAGTCTCACTGCCCTTGCGTGTGCTGGTCATGTTATCGCACTCCTAAAACACTAATCCCTTCCCCGTGTTGTGGTTTTCCTGAGGTATCACCATGGAAATGACGAGACAGGGATTGAAGCCTGTTTGTAGTTTCAAGTTGTTCTGGAGTCTCTCGATCCAATAGGTAGTCAAAGACCCTGATGGATCCTTGGCTCTTCCTACCAGCATGCACAAAACTCTTGCTCGCTCTGCGGCTCGTGGCCAGCGTTTATCAGCCAGAGTTAACCCCGCTGAAGGCACAAGCAGTATTGCTGGTGGGAAGTCTCAGCTAAAGTCAGGGTCCCACTGTGCTTTAATGTGACAGCAAACAGGCGGTGACTCACTCCCTGGGCAAAGCACTGCAGCTAAAGTTCAGCTGCAGGCAACTGCCTCCACTTCTCATCATCAGTGGGGCTGAGGATTCTTGAATGTCCTTCCACACAGACCTGGCAGGGCTCTAATTTTGTACCATGGCAAAGTCCAGCACAGGAAACCAGACAGAAACATGATGCTGGTGGGATGCTCTGTTCCAGGGAAGAGATCATCTTCTACTCTCCTGGATCTTAGGCACTGAGGACTTGCAGGCACCCCAGCTTTTCCAAGCAGACTCTTTACAGAACCTAGGTATCACAGCATGGCCAGAATTCAGTCACCCTCTTGCAATGCTCAGCATCATACCTCTTGTCCCTGTGGGAGCATCTGACGACTCCTTTATCCAGCAAGCACTTTTCTTCTGCCTGCCACCTGGCTTTGAAAATGCAAAGAGGATCCTACCGGATGTGACTGCTGCAAGGACATGAGAGCCAGACTGTCCCTTCAGGAACTTCACCAGTGGCAGAGGCCGTGTGATCCAGGTGACCAAACAGGACTCGGTGAGTTGCCTTAAATTGACATTTTAGATCATACCTGACATGTTGGCCTCCATATCTCAATATGATACAGCTGAGTTGGAAATCAATCAAAATGATAAAGAGGATGCCACAACCGCCCTTTGAGGAGACCCTAAACCAGCTAGGACTCTACAGTTTGGAGAGCAGAAGACTGCTGGAGGTTTGCAAAGTCACAGAGGTGCTAGTTAAGATGTATGCAGAACTGGGGAGCACTCCCTGAGGCTGGCAAGCTGTTGTTTCAAAAAGGTGAAGGAAAGTGCTTTGGACGTGGTGACCACTGGACTTTGGAACTGCATGCCACATGAGGCTGAGGGATGAGTAGGAGCTTTAAGTCCAAAAAGGGATTCAACAAACTAGTGTACATTAGAGCCACTAATAGATACACAAAGGACAAGGCAGGGCTATACCTTCCACTGTGCTTAACACAGCAAGTGCAGATGGTTAGGGAGTACAAGGAGCATGGACTGCAGGTAGTAAGCACTTCCAGATCAGACCTGCCCCTTACTGTTCAAGGTGGAGCCCTTCATGGTGGGCATGTAGAAGGCAAGATGGGAAGCTCTCTACATAGCTGCTGGTAGATTTTCATGCTGCTTGTGGTGTGAACACCATGGGCTGCTTAGTGTGGGATACAGCCCTTCAGGAGATGAGCCCAAAGAAATCCATTCCTCTTCCCAAGGTCTCAGTTGAGGCATACTTGTCCTAAACTGTGAGAATATCTCTGTCCCCTGCACACAGATTCATAGAATGGTTTGGGTTGGAAAGGGCGTTAGAGACCATCTAGTTCCAACCTCCATGTCATGAGCATTGACACCTTCTGTTAGACCAGGTTGCTTAAGGCCTCACCTAGCCTGGCCTTGAACACCTCCAAGGAGGTGGCATCTGCAGCCTCCCTGGGTCGACGTGTCCTAGTGTCTCACTACCCTCACCATAAGGAATTTCTTCCTACTATCCAGTCCAAATTTCCCCTCTCATCCTATCACTACAAGCCCTTTTAAGAAGTCCCCTCCCCAGCATTCTTGCAGGCCCCCTTCAGGTACTGGAAGACTGCTCTAAGGTCTCCCTGGAGCGTTCTCTTCTCCGGGCCGAATAGACTCAAATATGGAGACCCAACATGTGAAGTGTGATCCTAGAAACCTCATTTTTTTTAAGAGACAAAACAGAGGGAAATTAAATGATCAGAGACCAGCATGGTGTAAGGACAGGAGACAGGCTTACAGAGCTCTGAACAATGGAAACTTTTTGGCATGTGTGCAACCACAGCATCCAGACACAGCACTGGTGGTGATGGAGACCCAAAGAGGAGGAAGTAGCCTCAGCTCCCCTAAGCTGTGTCATGCAGGCTGGCCTGTGCTTGGGATGCCCTGACCTGAGATGAGTGACCTGTTGCTGCTTAGCCTGGAAAAGAGAAGACTGAGAAATCTTATTAATGTTTATAAGTCTCTGCAGGGTGGGTGTCAAGAAGACAGGGCCAGGCTCCTTTCAGTGGTGCCCTGTGATATGACTAAGGGCAATGGACACAAATTGGAACACAGGAAGTTCCACCTCAACATGAGGTCAAACTTCTTTACTGTAAGGCTGACAAGAGCCCTGGAGCAGGCTGCCCAGAGAGGTTGTGGAGTCTCCTCCTCTGGAGGCTTTCAAGACAGCATCCTTGAACACGTGACCTGCCAGAGGCAATCCTGCTTTGGCAGGGGGTTGGACTTGATCTCTGGAGGTCCCTTCTATCATTCTATGATTCTATGACTTGTGGCCACTTTTCTGCCCTCTCCAGCTCAGGTGCCTTTCCTCCAGCCCGCTCCATACTCTGCTTTCCCCTCTCCTGGTGGCCACAGTCACACAGCCAATGACACAGACAGAGTGGGAAGCCACTGAAAGCACCCGCTGGAAGAAAAATCAGTGGGTTGCTTCTGCTAATAAACAAACATCCCCACGCACAGCCCTGCCAACTGCTCTTCCAACACGAATATCCATTCCCCTTCAGCTCCTTCATCCCTCGTACATTGTTTTTCTTTCTGTTTAAGATCTGTAACAAGAACTTGGCAGAAACCAGATACAAGTGGGTCAGGAGGCCCTTGTGGTTTTCAGGGCTTGTTTTCCATAACCCGTTCTATCCTGCAACATATTTTGCACAAATGGGTTGGCAGGAGACCTAATCTGTGGCAGCAGGCAAGCTGCTGAGGGCAGGATTGCAGGCTGGTGCTCGTGGCATAGGAAGTCCTGGCATCTCTCGTGTGTGCGGCAGCAGCCCTGGGAATGGTGAGCGCTGGGGAGCTATCTCCAGCAGCCCTTGTGCTTGCCAGGAGCACTATCAACACACGATATCTTCTTCTGCTCCCCTTTGCTTGTTCTTTCCTGTTTCTGTTTTTCTTCTCCTGTTTGCACTGAGATCAGGGTGTGAAAAGGACATGGCTGAGGACCCCACCATGAATAGTTCATGGACACAGATGCTGTTATTGAAGCAAAGACCTGCTCTGTTGTGGGGTTCATCTACATCAGCTTCCCATCCTCTTGTTCCTGTGGACTGTGCAAAGCCCTCTCCAGATCAATCTGCTGAGACATGAGGTCCCTGAGGAGCAAGGCACAGAGCAGGGCAGGGATAAAGAAAAGCATCCCTGTTTATCAGCAGAAGTGTGTCCAAGCCAAATCCTGACCTGAGAAAGAGAAGCACCTTCAGACACCGTGAAGGCAAGAACCTGCTCTCCCCATATGATTGTCCACAGCAGCATTCAAGCAGCAATCTAACTTCTGTCTTCTCCATCCCCCTTCAGACACTCATCCTGTCCAAAGTCAGTCTAGACTGATGTCTGCAGGAAATCTATGTCCAGGGACACCCTTTGTCCTGAAGAACACCTAGACCTGCATACCAGGACTGCTGGAAGCTGGGCTGCTGCTTGTTTTGGGCATGGCAGTACAAGTGATGGCACATAGACTGAAACCAGATGCTGCCTTCTAGTCTGTTTCCTCCTCCTTGAAGCATTCCTTCAAGCATGTGGAGTGCCTTCTCAAGCAACAAGCCTCTGTTTTCTTATTGAGGACTTGGGAGAAGGATGTTGGAGCTGGAGCAGATGTTCCTGAAGACCTGAGATGTGATGAGAGCAGTCTGCATGCTGAACTGATGAGTGAGCATCTCGGGGACACCAGCAAGCTCACAAACAATCGCCATTGCCCATTTTGCTTTCTGGCTATTTCTGAAGTGACAGGGCAGGTCCAGGACATATCCAAGCAAGGAAGCAAGCTATCCTTCAGGCATGTGGCTCCAAGGGACAGCTGCCATGGATCAAAAGGAGCATAGGAGTGGCTCAGGGGAGAGTAACTGGGACACACAAAAATGGTAGATGGAGTGCTGGGTCTGTAGGAATTCGTTTCTCTTTTCAGGGTGGTGAGATTCCCTGAGCACACGTATCCCAGGGAAGCTGTGGATGCTGTCTCCCTGGAGGTGTTCAAGGCCAGGTTGGGTGAGGCCTTGAGCAACCTGGTCGAGTGGAAGGTGTCCCTGCCCATGGCAGTGGGGGTTGGAAGTAGATGATATTTAAGGTCCCTTCAAACTCAAACCATTTATGATTCTGTGATTCCTTCTTCAGGCCATTCTTGGTCCCAGGTACCTCTCACCAAGTTCCTAGAGCTCTGAGTGGTGCTGGCCCTTCCTTCCCTCATTGTGATGGCCCAGGTAGAGCTCTCTTGCTGCTCAGAGCAACTCAGGGCAGTGAGGCATCCCAAAAAAGCTTTTAGAGCAGATGCCAGCCCTGCTCCCCCTCTGTCCCTCTTGGTGTTTTTCAGTGCTGATTTCATCCTTGCGTGCCGGAGAACCTCAGGAAGGAGAGGGAAAGTGAATGTGCTTGGGGTGTCAAGGACTGGGGGGGCGGGTGGAGGGGGAAGAGGGAGGAAAAAATGAAATAAAAGACGCTGCAACAGTGAGAGGGCCAAGAAAAATATTTAATCCAAACAATGAACATTGTCGTTTCCTCCCACAGTCTGCATTCCCAGTCAACTTCCCTGGGCAAGCTGGGAGAGCCAAGAATGGCCGGGCTCTCTGCCTCACCAGCCCAAGGCTGTGTGTGCACAAGGAAAGGGATGTGACCTGGGGACACTGTGCTAGAGCATCACTTTAGAATCACAGCATCCTTTTGGTTTGAAGAGACCTTGAAGATCATCAAGTCCAACTGCTTTAACTAGCTCCTGCCATGTCTGTTGCTGAAGAGACTGCCACTAGCCCCCATTTTCTGTAGGGAAACAGAGGCTTGGTGCCATGTTGGAGGGGATGCAGGCTGAGATGGGAGAGGAAATTTCAAGGGCCCCAAGCTAGGGGTCTTAAGTGAACCAGACTTGTAACAAGGCTTTTGGTACTCTTCAAGTCCTCTTAGGGATGTTCCAGAGCTTTCTGAAACACTGGCTAATGCCTGAGATTTTGACAAAAGAAAGGAGAGGTAGCCAGCAGGGAGAAGCTACCTTCTGCCTATCCCTGGTCAAGAGCTCCTGCAGCCTCTCTGTGCATTCATAGAATCATTAACATTGGAGACCTCTAACATATCATCAAGTTCAGTCTTCTGCCTACAGCTTGGAAACTGAGGCAAAACTAAAAGATTTGGGACCAATGGTTTTGGCTCCCATCATTGCTCACAGAATCATAGAATTGTTGCCTGCAAAGGGTCTGAGGTCAATACCCCAAATACCAACATGTAAAAGGGAAGGGTGAAAGGACAGAAAAATCCATGTTGACTTAGAAGCAGCATGAAAGCAATCTATACTCTCTCCCTGAGTCATAGACACACAGAATTGTTTTGCTTGGAAAAGACCTCTAAGATTGTTGAGTCCAACCACTAACCTAACACCACTGTGGCCATTAAACCATGTCCCAAAGTGTCTACACGTTTTTTGAATGCCTCCAGGGACAGTGGCTCCACCACATCCCTGGGCAACCTCTTCCAATGCCTGACCACAGGCAGGAATAAAATCCCTGGATGGGATCAAAGCAGCCACAAATCCCAGGACTTGCACAGCCTCCTGAAGACTGGAGGAACACTTTTTTCTTATTAAGACTGGACCTGATCACCTGAAAATGGGATGTGGGCTTTCTCTAGCTGTGGGCAGATTGAAATCGTAAGCACTTTCCATCCCAGCAGCAGTGCAGGAATGTCCTTCAGCTCTTCAGTTACACAGCTGGCCAGGTGCACGCTGGATTTTCTTTTTTCCACCTTTCTCTGAAGCATCTGGAACGGGTCATTGCCAAAATTAGGGTACTGAGCCTTCAAGACTGTTCAACCAGAGCAAAAATTGCATTCCTGGGAAATAATGTTCATCAAATGCCCATGACACAACACCAAAGTATGGATGACACTGATGGCACCTGTGATTTGTTCTTCATGCCCCATCTTTCCCTCACCCTGGCGCACCCTTTCATGCTCTTTCACTATGAATCAACCTACATATTGAAGAGAAGTATCTGGATCCTGCCCAGCTCCTCAGCAGCGCTGGGGACAGGGCAGTGGCCCCAGGGAGGGAGCCAGCCAGATGAAAATTAATTTCCTTTATTTTTTTGCTCTTTTCATTCGTGCTTTGAGAGCGTGTTGGGGTTTTTTTAGGCTATCTGACTTGCCAAGCACTTGACTCGCGGTTACTATTTTTATGGCAGCACCTCCACGTGCTAACACATGCCCTGCTGCAGCTGCTCCAGGCTGAACGAGCAAGGAGATGGATGGGGCAAGCGGGGAGACTTGCTGACGCAGCCAGGCTCCCTGGCTACCTCGGTGGCACACTGCCTAACCCAGCAGCTCCCTGTCGCTTCGCGCAGTGTGGAGTGGTTGCAGCTACTCCCTTATTCATAGAATCATATGGTGGGGGTTGGAAGGGACCTCTGGAGATCATCTAGTCCAACCCTGCTGGTATGCCTAGGTCAGGTTGCTGAGGTTTGCAATGTCTGGGTGCATTTTGAAAGTCTCCAGAGAAGGAGCCTCCACAACCTCTCTGGGCAGCCTGTTCCAGTGCTCTGGCACTCTCAAAGTGAAGACATTTCTTCTTAAGTTCAAGTGAAGCCTCCTCTGTTCTAGTTTGTACCCACTGCTCCTTGACCAATCACTGGCCATCACTGAGAAGAGCCCAGCCCCATTTCCCAGTTCATAACAGCTGTTTTAATCATTCCTTTTACCTCTCTTGTCGGACGATGCATGTTCTGACTAACTGAAACTCATATGACTGTGTTCCTGGATCACATCCATTGCCTTCACATGGCATGGTTGACCATTGCTGTGGGGCTCACTGTCCTGCTGGCATCTTAAGACATAGAATCATTGAATCATAGAATTGTTTCAGTTGGAAAAGACCTCTAAAATCATCAAGTCCAACATCATCAGGTGTTACTGGAAGTCACCACTATGGCCAAACCTCCCTTCTCCCTCCACTGATACTGCTTTCTGTAGAGCTGCATGGCTGAAGCACAGGCTGAGTGAACTCTGCATGGATTTTCCTCTCCCATCGCCAGCTTAACACACTGCATTGCCTGCATCCTCCTCTTGCAAGACCAAAATGAGACTGATGCAACTACAAAGGTGCTTGTGCTCTCAAAGGTGACCTGCCAGCACCTTACTTTGCTCCTTCTGCTTCAAGGGTGAAGAATGGAGAGTCCAAGATGAATCTGAAGGTTCTTGCTGAGGTTAAGCAAGGGGAGTCATAGTGTTCTGCAGGCACTGGGCACGGAGCAAGGACAGCAGTCCCCAAACCTTGCTTCTGGCTCTCTTGAGCTTTGAGTCCAATTAGTCATTTTTTATTTTCCCCTCATATGTTTTTCCAATGAGTTGTTAAGTTTCCCCAACAAGTGTTGCCATAGGAGCCTCTATTTGTTTAGGGTGGGGTACAGGCTCTGGCGGGTTGAGAGAAGGGGGCAATTAGCCCAGATAGGTGTAGAAAGAAACCAAAAGCCTCTCCTTCCCTGTCCTGTTCCTTGTCTCTGTCCTCCCCCCACCTTGCACACCAGGTCTGGAAATCATTTCAGACCTGTGCAGCTGGGATGGGCAAACCTCCCTGTATGCATATGGAAACTAGGGAAGCAGCAGCGTTGTTTTGCTGGTGAGTCATGACATATGGAGCAAAGCTCAGGGAAAAAACTGCTGCGTGGAAGGCTGCGAAAGCAAATCACACCCAGAAGAGCTCTTCCCTGCCAGCGGCCCTGGCCGGTCCCCTGCCTGCATCCCTGCACCAGCCAGCCCCAGCATCCGTGCTGGGTTAGGTAGCACACTCAAAACCCAGAGGGAATCTGGCTCCAGCTCTCCAGCTCAAAGCTGTTTTGTGGCTCAGAGACCTTCACTGATCACCATCATTTAAGACATATTGATGCTTTTCGAAGGAAGGGGAGGGTTAACCCTGTTGCCTCGGTGAAAACTGCACTTCTGGACATGGTTAGTGACAGCCTTGAATACTGGGTTCAGTTTCGGGCTCTCACTCGAAGAAGGACATTGAGTTGCTGGAGCATGTCCAGAGAAGGGCAGGAAAGATGGTGAAGGGTTTGGAGGGCATGTCATATGAGGAGCAGCTGAGGGTTGTTTAGTCTGGAGAAGAGGCTGAAAGGGAGACCTCGTTGCTCTCTACAACTCCATGAAAGGAGGTTGGAGTGGAGTGGGGATGAGTCTCTTCTGCTTGGTATCAAGTGATGAGAGGAAATGGCCTGAAATTGTGCCAGGGGAAGTTTAGGTTGGATATTAGGAAAGTTTCTTCCCTGAAAGAGTGGCCAGGCATTGGAACAGGCTGCCCAGAGAGGTGGTGGAGTCATCATCCCTGGAGATACTCAAGAAATATGGGGACATGGCAGACTGGGACATGGTTTAATGGCCGTGGTGGCATGAGGTCGATGTCTGGACTTGATTTTTTCAACCAAAGCAATTCTGTGAGCAATGAGGGGAGCCAAATCCTTTGGTTTTGAGGGAGCAACCTAACCCAGCCGTGCCTCAGTTTCCCAGATCTTCTTCTCTGGAGAGGTCTTCCAGAAAAGCATAATCTTTCTGCAGCTGTTCAGATTTGGTCAGGGGACTTTGCACAGACAGACTTGATGGCTTGCCATCACCTCTGCTGCTACTTCCTAAAGTGACATTAGCCTGTGTTGAGTCCATTTCTGTTCCTTCTGAGTCATGGTGACAAAAAGCCACTTCAATTCCCTGCTTTTGGCACAGTTTCTTTCATATGAATTATTGGCCCATTCCACATGCAGGCTCTGGCTCAGTGGCTGTTGTGGTGTGGTGACATTTTTCAGCTGGTTGTCACAGAATCATTTATGTTGGGGAAAAAAAAAGACACCTTAGGGGTCATCAAGTCCAGCACTAACAGGTCACCACTAAACCAAGTCTCTCAGCACCACATCTACACAGCTTTTCAGTTCCTGCAGGGATGACAACTCCACTGCTGCTCTGGACAGCCTCTTCCAGGGCTTGACACCCCCCTTTGGGGAAGAAGTTTTTCCTAATGTCCAGCCTAAGCCTTCTCTCGTGCAACCTTTGAGTGTTTCATCTCGTCCTATATCACTTGTTCCCTGGAAGAAGCGACCAACACCCACCTGGCTCCAACCTCCTTTCAGGGAGTTGTAGAGGGTGAGAACTTCTCTCCTGAGCCTCCTATTCTCCAGGCTAAAGAACCCCAGTTCTCTCAGCTAGTTCCTCACAAGACTTGCTCTCCAGACCCTTTACTGGCTTCACTGCTCTTCTTTGGACCTGCTCCAGCACCTCATTCAGTTTAGGGGTGCTACAAGTGAGTGTACATCAAAGGCTGAGTTGGGGTATTTTCTGAAGCCCAGTTGTCATTTGAGACCACCAGAGCCAGAGAAACAAGTCAGCAGCTTCCACGAGCAATGAGGTGTCCAGGTTTCCACCAAGAGCCCATTCTGATGACAGCAGTCCTCCTGGATGTTGGCTCTGATTGCCGGGCCAGTAGCTACCATTACAGAGCCTGGAGCGAGAGAAGCATTTCATTACTAATCACCCAGTTAATGAACGGCCTCTCCAGTCTGTTAGCATGTTGGGCTGTTGCTTGGCAGTGCTGATGTGATAAATCTCAGCAGCAGATAGCTCCTGACAGTGCACTGCAAGTGCTTTGTGTGCACATTGTTGGGTTGCACCAGTCTCACAGCATTGTTTCTCAGCCCTAGTTGGCTGCTTCTCAGCCCCAGTTGCTTCGCTTCTCTTCTCTGATCAGATGACTCATGGGACTAAACAACAATAACAGGGATTTCTGAATGGCTGCTTGTGCCATTTAACATTTCTGGGCAGAAAGCTCTTCTGCTGAGATAGCTTTCCATTTCCACGTTAGAGCTGAAAGTAAGGAAGGCTTGTGGGTGAAGGAGCATTTATCTCAGCTGCACCAAGGCAAGCTGGGCTCTGCAAAGCCCCAGTTCTCCCAGCAGACAGGAGGGTAGTGAAGGGCACTGGGCTGTGCCACACAAAGAGGAGCCATCCTTATTTTTGCAGTATAAAGTGTCCCACCACTCAATCAATTTCCTTACAGAGAGTCTACAAAGAAGAGAAATGAGAAGGAAATGGCCAGAGTTGGAGCTAGAAGGTGGCCATATTGCCAATATTGCTGATGACGAGTGGACTGGTGCCCTCTCTGCTCAATCCAGAGTTGGATTTTGCCTGCAGGGAGCCAGTGCTTCTGTTTGTCCTAACTGGCCACCAGATAAGTAGCCAACCTAGCAAGGTTTGGTGGAGCTATGTACCCTGAACAGGCCTAGAACCTCCAGTGGAGAGTCTAGAGGAATTTAGGGAATGTTTCTTGAGGTCAGAGCCAGAGCAAGTGAATTCTGGAAAAGGAATAGTCCTTGCAACCAGCACTTGAAAACGCTTGGCTTGGCTTGAGTGCAAATACTCCCAGAAGAGACTCCTGATCTTGCTGAACCTTTCTTGTAGTCCAAGGGAGATAAAGCATCTGCCTTCCTGAGGCTGATCCTCTAGCAGGATCCTTGTAACAGCCTCTTCATACTTTGCTGCCTAAGCCAGGTCACCACACTCAACTTGGGTGCCAAGCTCTTTGGAAGGCCTGTTGGAGAGAAGAGTAGGGCCAGCTTCTTACAGAGCTCTGATCCAGCTGTGGACATGCAGAGTGCTGGATTACAGTGCAGGCATGCAAGAGTGATGTGAGAGGGTGGACAAGCGGATGAGGTGATGAGCTGGCACCTAGCTGGGTGGCAATACATTTTGTGGAGAAGCACTGAGATGAGGATGGGTACTTGTGGCATTCAAGACCCTTTCAAGTGATGTGAGTTGGACAAGCAGATAAGGTGCTGAACTGACTCTACTTGTGTGGCAATGGATTCCATGGAGAAGCACTCAGATGGGAATGGGGACTTGTGGCGTCCAAGCTGAGACCCTTTCTACGGATGTGGGTTTACATTGATGCTTCCTGGCACAATTCCCTGATCCTCAGGCTACAGCTTGAGTATCCACTCCTCCATACACTCCAGCCAAGATGCCAGTCTTCTGGTGCCCTTTGGCTTTGAAGAGGGGGTTGTGTGTATGGTGGAACTGGGCCTTGGTCCTTCTCAGAGGTGCCCAGGAGCCTTGCTCAGGACCTGGGATCTCTGCTTTTGGGGGCAGCCTTATCCTTTTGAATAACCCTTTCAGCAAAGTCTTGCTTCTCTGCCTAGCCCTTCCAAGCAGATGGCTGGTGTGACACCATCAACAACCGGGCATACTGCCAGTATGATGGGGGTGACTGCTGCTCCTCCACACTGTCTTCCAGGAAGGTAAGTGAGCATCTTCTGTGGCACTGGCCAGGACTTGGGATTAAGTGGTGACTGCTAGCCATGTTCTTTGGCTTTGCTGGCCATGGAACTGAGCCTGCAATGCAATTCTCCCACAAATGGACAATAAACCCATGATTTTTAAACCAAAGCCAGCTGAAGCTGATAGACATCATCCCACTGATTTACAGCAGGGTTTGGACTCCTGCCAGTGGAATTGAAAGCTCAGCCCAGCTCCCATTAAGGTTCACAGGATTCCCTCTCCTTTTGGGAAACAAGTCCCAGAGAAATGACTTCCATAGGATGTAGCCATGGTGAGCCACGAGTCACCCTCTTGTATGACTGGGCAGTCTCAGGGGATTTTTCTTATGACCTATTGGTGTCGACTCTGGGCTGTCTTCTGGCTAGGCAAGAAGGGAGGAATAGCATAAAGGGGTTAGGGGCAGGGGTTGCACAGACCCTTCTTTGTCTCCCATCACAACCTCCCATCCCACCTAAGCTGGTATCCGGCACTCACAGCCCATCCTTCCTAAGCGTATCCAGCAGCAAAACAAACCAGAGAGCATGAGATAATTTCTCATGGCAAAAATATGTGAATTTGGATCTTCTCATCTTTGTTGTGAAGCTTGAATCATTTTTCCTTTCATCACGCATACACACAGAGGGAAAAGGAAAAATAAAATCCTGGGAAGATCCCGTTGAGATAGGAGAGAAAAGGCTTTACACCCAAGTGATGAGTGAAACCTCTACAGCGATATCCTAACATCTCAGAGCAAGGCATGGCTCTCAGGAGGTCTGAGATAGCAGGATCTCTGGCCTTGCAGTGGAAGGTGGGGGGGATTCAGTACCGTGGCTCTCAGGAGACCCAGACCCAGCTTGCTTCACTGTAGGTCCCAGATCTCCTGTGGCACAAGCCTCCAGCAGATCTCTGTCAGGAATATGGGGTTTAAACACTAAAAATCCCCACTCCAGCATCTCTCTAGCCCAGGCTGTGAAAAAAACAAATGTGGGTTCACAGAATCCAGCATGGTGGGGGTTGGAAGGGACCTCTGGAGATTGTCTAGCCCAACCTCCCTGCTAAAACAGAGTCAGTCACAGCAGGTTGCCCAAGACCACAATGTCCAGCTGGGTTTGGAATCGCTCCAGACAAGGAGACTCCACAACCTCTCTGGGCAGCCTGCTCCAGAGCTCCAGAAATCTCACAGCAAAGAATTTCTTCCTCCTGTTCAGATGGAACCTCCTCAGTTTCAGTTTGTGCCTGTTGCCCCTTGTCCTGTTGATGGGCCCCACCCCCTTGACACTCACCCTTTATACACTGATCAGCATTGATCATATCCTCGAGTTCCTCCAAGAGGTGCGGAAGACAAGGCAAGGTAGCTTCATGCTTTGCTGAGCCTGGAAAAGCCAGAAGTAACTTGAAGGACAGGCTGAGACGCGGACAGGAAGGACTTTCTTACAGGAGGCAAAGTAAAACTGCAATCTCGAGGTGCCTCAGCGCTGCCCTCCCTAGTCCAAACGTCTCACGCCTACCAGGGGATATTTCTCCCAGAAAGGCGCAAGACGCAAGCTAACCCATGGTTGCAAAATTCCAAATGCGAGTTAACAACAAGGAAAACGTTCAGAAGAAAACGTGGGCTGTAGATAGCTTGGATCAGACCCCCTTCTAGGTGACTGTGGAGTCTCTGCAGTGCCAGCAACAGTATGGTCCAGACCAACGTGTCCCTACAGGAGCGGAGAGAGCTCGCAGGGCTGGCGGGGAGCCGGGGGTCTCAAAGCAGAAGCTCGCATTTCCCCTTGGTCCTCCCAGGTGATCCCGTTCGCCGCTGACTGCGACCAGGACGAATGCACGTGCCGCGACCCGGCAGCAGAAGAGAACCTGTAGCGGCGCCACGAAGGGGCCTCTCGGTCAAGGCGAGCACCGGAGGAGCGAAGGGGCAGCGACGGGGGCCGCCGGCGAGCGGCAGGAGGCTTGAGGGAGAGAGCCGGGCAGGGACACGGCGACTGCGCACGGAGGGGAGAGGTCGAGGCCACAGGCGCCTGGCGGTCCCCTCCCCGTCGCCGCTCCCTCCCGAACCCAACCAGGACACGGGGTCATGCTTGAGGGGTTCGGCCAAAGGTCCGGCACCGCCTCAGCCACACGCTGGGCCGAGGTCCGTGCCCAGAGCCCAGGTGCGGCCGTGGACATTAGTCATGGTCTGGCGTCTGAGTGTCCGTCTGTCTGCTCCAGATTTTGTCACTATTCACCCCAAGCCCCGCCACTGTACAGGCTTCTTTTAGCAAGGTTGAGGTAGTTGTGAGCTCTCTGCAAATATTTAAACNATATATAAATATATATTATATTTTCTTTGCTCTTGATGAAGCTGAGAAAGGATCTCCTTTGTCACACATCCATGCTGCTGTGAAGTACAAACCATTGGGAAAAGCGCAGGGAATTTCCCCTTCCTTGCTGAGAAGGAGCTGGAAGGAGGACAGAGAGAGAAGCCAAATGCCCAGGCCAGGCCAGGAGACAGCTCTCCAGGCAGGTGATGTGGAGGCTGCAACCTCAAGGTGCTTTTGGCATCTTGCAGGCACCAAGGTTTGCCCTTGGGATTTGCTGGGCTTTTGCCTCGATCTGCTTAAGGTTCTGGGTCAGGATTTTGAGACTGAGAAGTGATGCCCTTGCATCATCCCAGCAAGCATGGTAGGCTCTGTCAGCGCTGGTGCACTAAAGACCACAACCTACTCCCCATTATGTCAGAGCCCTCTGGGAAGGGTTATGTGTCCATGAGGGTCACTGCATGGTCAGTAAAAGCAAAGCCACACAATGGTCCCTCCCTGCCTTAGTCCCTGTGGCCACTGTGCACCCAGCTAGACAAGAGATGTAGTGGGCAAGCCAGAGTAGCTGTGTGGTGCTCTGAATGAAGGACAATGAGGCAGTCTCTTCTTTCCCCATGTCTCCTTTCCAAGCATGAGCTCCAAGGGAGCTGTCAGCGATTCTCAAAGATCAGACCTTGTAATGCAAGGAGAGACAGGACCCAAAGGACCTGTCAGGAGACTGAGGTTTTCTTTGTTCCTACCTCCATGGCCAAGCCCATTATGGTGAACACACAGTCGCTGACTTTACAAGTCTCTTGTTCCTGTAGGCATCAAGTGAAAATCTTGTGTCACTTCTAGCCCCAGAGAAGCCCAGCTAGAAACTTTGCCTCCTCATAGCTGATTCTCAGAAGCTCTGCTTGGCAAGCGAGTCCCAGCCCCACAGAAGCCATGGGTAGAAAAGGTGCCTGGCTCCACCCGGAGTTGTCACTGGTGGTTTTGTGCTGCAAAGAGAGAAGAGTAGAAAGAGGAGAGCAGAGGAGGGACCACAGAGTAAGAGCAAGGACCGTGATGTCCCCAAGGGATCAAGAGGCCCCAGGCTGCCTGGCCGCGTCTTCTGGCAAGGCTTGTGCTGGTGGAGCCAGGCTCCAAGTCAGGTTTTGTCCGATGCAGCAGTGATGGAGAGAGGGTGACACAGTGTGGAGAGACCGGGGATTTTCAAGGCATCCTGTGCCTTCGGCTAGCTTCCTCCTCTTCTGCTCAGGCATCTCCTACAGTTACTTTTCACCAGAGGACAGGACCGGGGCAGAAGTGTCTGGACGTGCCACCAGCATCCGTACAGGGGATGCTTTATTTTTAAGCCCTTTCCTGATCCCGAGTGTCCCCATCACCCCCATGGCAGGTCACTCCCTGGCCTGCCCTGCTCTAGACAGGGATGTGTGGGGCACAACAATGGGCCCCATCTCTTCTTGCACCACTGACATTTCTGCTCCTGTTACACACCATGGCAACACCCCAGGGCTTTCATCTAAGGGCACTCTCAGTTTGGCAGAGAGCTGCAATTTTTTGACAAGGGCTCCACTTTTCAATAAAAACAAACAAACAAAACACTAAAAAACCCTCAACAACAATCAACCCTCAAACAATACAAGGAAATGAAAAGCAAACAAGCGAACAAAAGCACCCAACAAAACAACAAACTTTTGAGGCATTTCCTAGCCTAAATGTCCCCAGGAACACATCCTGCTCTACCAGCAGAGGGGAGGTACCATCCCAGGGTGCCAACACAGTGGGGCAAGGGGGCTGCCAGCCCCTGGATGGAAAGGACAATGGAAAAAAAGGATGAGGGGAAGAATCTCAAGTCTCAACATCTTGCCATACCAAGCCCTTCCCTACCTGGAGTCAGTGTTACTTGGGTATCTGTGTAAATACCACATTTTAACCTTTTTTGGCATGACAAGATGATGGCATGAAGCTGATCGGGGGGCTGGAGCACCTCCCAGATGGAGACAGAGGAGGAAAGAAGGTTCCAGGGAGACCTTATAGCAGTCTCCCAGCACCCAAAGGGGGCTACGAGAAAGCTGGGAAGGGACTTTTTACAGGGTCTTATAGTGATAGAATGAGGGAGGATGGTTTGAAGCTTGAGGAGGTGAGATTTAGAGTGGAGATTAGGAAGAAATTCTTTACAGAGAGGGTGGTGAGATACTGGAACAGGTTGCCCAGGGAGGTTGTGGATGTCCCCTCCCTGGAGGTGTTCAAGGCCAGGTTGGATGAGGCCTTGAGCAACCTGGGCTAGTGGGAGGTGTCCCCGACCATGGCAGGGAGGTTGGAACTAGATGATCTTTAAGGTCCATTCCAACCCAAACCATTCTGTGACTCTATGAAAATCCTGGTCTCTGCAAGAATTCATCCCTGCTCACCAGTGGGTACAGGGAAGGGACCATCCCCCATGGACAGGGGACATACGGGGAGGTAGGGGACCAGATGCGCTGACATGGCTGGCGGACATTTGTGCTTCTCGTGACCAGATAGCTTCTGTGTACCAAGATATTGTTCTTCTCTAGTGACACTGAGCGGTTTGTGTCCCCTTTGGGGTTTTATTCACAATGGAGGCTGCTGCTATTTTTATTTTTTTGTATTTGATAATTATTTTTTATAAAAATCTATGAAAAATAAATAATCTCCTCATCCTCCACCTCTTTCGCCTCTCTGCTTCACCCAAAGGAGGGCCAAGCTGGGGGAGGGAGGTGGTTTGGCCCCACATGCCCTCCTCTGCCCCAGACCACAGACTCTCCCATTCCTTGGGAGAGGGATCCCTTTGGGTTGTGGGTTGGGAGAGGACACACACACCTCCAGTGCTATGCTTACTCAGGCAGCTTTTAGCAATCCACTGTCCGTGAGGACACTTTTGCAGATGGTCTTCTGCTGGTTATGCCACAAACCGGTCCATTGTTGATCACTTTGTAATTAACTCACTGTACAGGTGGGGGAAATATGAGCATGTGTTCACACATCACCTCCCTGGGGATGAGGAGCAGAAGGTAGCTCACTAGAACTAGTGAGATGTGCCATGTAGCACCCTGGCAAGAGAGTTAAATACAGAGACAATTAAAAAAAAAAAAAAATATTTGGGTGATTTTTTTATTGTTGGTTGGTTGGGGATTTTTTTAAGCAACCAGGTAAGCTTTGTACATACAAACTGAGAAACATCAAAAAGCCCTGACTGAGCTGAGTGGTCCTGCCACAGTGCCCCTGCAGCCAGCTCCAGCCTCTCCACTGATGGTGGTGAGCCCAAGGCATCCATCTCTAGTCACTTCAGTGACCAGGATATGCCACTGTCATAGTACCGGGTGGACTGTCTCCCACAGATGTCTGCAAATCCCACAAACATCTTGTGTCACCAAGGTAGAGGACATCCACAGTGTCCTGATGGATTAGGAGTTCACTTCGAAGGTGCCCACATCTGTCCTGCTCTGCCCGCTCAGCCACATGAGTGTTTCTGGTGCTCTGGAAAATGGGATTTGCAGCATTGAATGAAGCAGCCCGGGTCATGGAGCCTGCTGTGGCCATGTGCCATCCCTGGCCATACCTGAGCATCCCGCAGACCAGAGGCATCTGGAGCACCTGGGCCAGGTTTGAAAGTCCCACCATGCCCTGCACTGGAAGGCTATCATACCAATGGCACATGGAGGGACAGCTTGAGGCTGGGGGGCAGCATCTTCCCCTAAGAGGCTTTGCCTGTTGCACTTCCCAGTTCCCAATATCTTGCAGCCTGCCACATCTCCTACAGTGCCAGACAGGGAGCCACAAAGCCCCAAGAGCTTCTACTGAGACACAGCAATGGGGTTCACCTGCTCTAAGTGACCCTGCTTTAGTAGGGGGGTTGGACTAGGTCATCTCCGGTGGTCCCTTCCAATCCCTACCATTCTGAGATTCTGGAAATTTATGGGAGCAGCCTGCCCTGTGTTCACCTCTTTGGACCTGTGGCATGGTTTACTGGGAGGAAAAACTGCTTTTTCTAAACCTGAGGGGAAAGGAGAGCATGGGGTCCTTCTTCCCACTTCTGCCTTGTCCACTGCCCAAGAGTTTTGCAGTCTATGCTGTGGTTTGGGTTTGTTTTGTTTTGTTTTTTCCTTTCCTTTTTTTTAAGACAGTTTCGACTGAGCAAACAAAACAATGCTGAGAAAAGAAGTCCTGTTAAGTTTCTAAGGGCAAGCTAACATGAGTGGCAGCTAACAGAATCCAGGCTGCATTTCTGATGGACTAGTTCTGAGGATGTTTTGAGCCTCTGCCCTCATCAAACAGGGCAAGATGGTTCCTCGAGTTACTCCTTTACCATTGCACACCTCAGAGCAGGGTTTGAAAAGGCCAAAGCCATGCTAGGTGCTATTTCTCTTTCTTCTGCCACGTGCAAGCAATTGGAGAAGGTGACTCATGGTTGAGTAGGTGGAAAGATTGGAAAGGACTGAAAACCACAAGCACCTGCAGTAGGATGGGGACTGGAGGACTGCTGGACCCTGGGGACCATGCCAGGCTTTGGAAAGCAATGAAATCCCAGATTTCCTCCTGTGGGGCTGACAAACACATCAGGGGCCTAGAGGAGGAAAGATGGGCTGAGAAACTGGGAGTAAAAGTGCGTAACATGGGATGTCTGCTGCTGCAGTGGTGTCTTGGGCAAGCAGGAACCACCTGGGGACAAGGTCTCTGGGTAGCTGGGTGCATTGCACAGCCTTTCCTCCTCACCATGGCTGAGGTGTCCTTCCCATCACTGGCAATCAGAGCCATGTGTTGCCAGCCCTGATTGAAACACAGAGGTGCTTTGGATTAGGGTTGCTGACGGAAACAAAGGAGACCCCAGCAAGCCCTTGGTCCTCCTGGCTGCCTGCACCAGAGCGTGGCCGAGGATGCCAGGCACAGGAGCATGCAGGAAAAACTGCCTCCAGTGCTAGACCTTGCACCAAAGGGTTTGGGGCTGGGATGGAGATGCCCAGAATCAAAGAGGTTGTATTCCTACTGGGGACAGCTCACTTATCTTGAATTTCCTTCCTTGGTACTTTCGGATTTCCTTGTCCCATCTTTAAACCCTGCTACCTTTTTTCCCAGACGTCTCTGAGGGCCTTTGCTCCACACTGGCCTCTCCTTCACTTCAAGCTTTGCATGGACTCTCTCATTGCTCTCTGGAGGAACAGCATCTCCTGGTGACATGAGATGACCTCTCTGGGGCAAAGTTCCTCAAATCATGTGCTTCCACCAGGGCCAAGTTTGCTCACATGAAGGACATAGCATTAAGGGGCTCCACAGCCCCAAGCAACCAGGACCCTAGTTGTACATCTTGCATTTTACAGAATCACAGACCGGTTCGGGTTGGAAGGGACCTTAAAGGTCAACTAGTGCCACTCCACTGCAGTCAGCTGGGACACCTCAGCTAGAGCAGGTTGCTCAGAGCTCCATCCAACATTACCTGGAATGTTTCCAGGGATGGGACATCTGCTACCTCTCTGGGCAACCCGTTTCAGTGTTTTGCTACCCTCACCATCAAAAATTCCTACCTTCTCTCTAGTCTGAAACTTCCTCTTTTAGTTTCAAACCATCATCTCTTGTCCTGTCACAACAGGCCCTGATAAAAAAACCTCACCCCATCCTTGAAACAAAAAGTCCAGCCTTCTGTGGTAGTAGCCAAATGAAGAGCTCTTTCCCACCCCCTCCTTCCTGCCAAACACCAAGCCTCAAGGCAAGGGATACCAAGCAGTGCATCCCCAAGATGATGAGGACACACATCAAAATGGTGGCAGTTACAGCAACACAAATTGGATTTGCAAAGCTTTGTCAGACATTATGATGGAGGAGATGATGGTGGAGAAGAAATGAGGCAGCCACTAAGACCATGGGGAAATGCAGCAATCCATGCTGGTACCTGCTTTTTGAGGATGAACAAGGACTGTTGGCCAACAGCAACCCAACCAGCAAAGCAACCCATCAGGTTTACTCTAGAGAGGACATCCAACGTCACCAGGAGCAACCTAACACATACACACATTATCAAGCCCTTCCTAAGCAGCTGCCATTGTGCTGATGATCCACGCCACCATTTTTGGGTGGCTTTCTCCAAACCCCCACTGCTTGCAAGCCAGATGACCTCCTGAGGAGACTGTGCTGTGGTGAAGAGGCAATGAACCAGCTGCACCAAGACTTTCTTTCACAGCAGCTCAGGATTGAGACTACATGTCCTGCTGCCACACAGCCCTCCTTCTCCTTCTTCTCCTCTTCATGTCTTGTTCCACAGCCACAGGTTATTGTGCAATGAGCCAGTGGCAGCCACAGCACTTAACTGCATGGAAAGTAGCAGAAGGAAAGTATTGAGTGTATTTTTAGCTTATTTTCCTGAAATTTAGTGGTGGGAAGAGGAAAAAAAAATTAAAAAAGAAGGAATCAAGTTGTTCCATGAGACTTGACAAGTCTGGTTTCCTACGGATTTGTGTCTATAGCTCCTAAATCCCCTCCATCCCGTGTCCTTCCAGGGATCCTGTCTGCTCGCCTCCACTAATCCCCACCTCTTTCACCCATCTGGCATGGCAAGTGGCAGTTGCACATTGGCCTTCACCAAGGGACCAGCCCCTACAAGTGACAGTGGCCTAAGCACTGGACATAGGACTTCACTGAAAGTGAATTTCAAGGTCGCAGCTTTCACCTGCACTCAAGCACTGATTTTCACATTGTTTGTAGGAAGATAATATTTGTGGTACTGTTAGTCATAGAATCTTAAAATGGTTTGGGTTGGAAGAGACCTTAAAGATCATCTAGTTCCAATACCCCCTCAACCCCCCCACCCCCCACCCCGCCATGGGCAGGGACACCTTCTATTAGACCAGATTGCTCAAGGTCCTGTCCAATCTGGTCTTGAACCCCTCCAGGGAGGCGGCATCCACAGCCTCCCTGGGCAACCTGTTCCAGTATCTCACCATCCTCACTGTAAAGAATTTCTTCCTAATAGCCAGTCTAAATCTTTTCCAACTTCAATCCATTCCCCCTTGTCCTATCACAACAAGCCCTCGTAAAAAGTGCCTCTCCAGCTCTCTTGTAGCCCCTTTCAGGTACTGGAAGGTTGCTATAAAATCTCCCCAGAGCCTTTTCTTCTCCAGTGTGAACAATCCGAACTCTCACAGTCCTCTGTCAAAAATCTGCCAGATGGACCAGGAAGCTCTCAGCTAGTAGCTGACCACCAGACAGCACCATCCCGCTCATCTGATATACTACAAAATCAGGTTAAAATGAGTTTTTTCAGACTCTGCTCCTAAATTCCCAGTGTCTATGGAGGTTTGCAAAGCAAAGACTGAGAGCCCCTCACCGAGGATGTGTAAATGCAAGTCCTGCCTCCAACATTTCTAAGATTCTTGCAGACATCTGCAGCTTCCCGTGGCCAGCAGAGCAGGTGGGCAAGGCAAGGCACAGGACACAGCTCTGGCTGTGTGGAACTGAGTGGTTTGGGACTTGGCTAACCCAGTGGGCAGACAGGCTAATGCTAAACTTGTGTGAAGACGCACCCAAGTTCAAAGGCTTGGGAGTGTTTCATCCGCTACCAAAAGATGACATCAGCGGGACCAAGGCTATAAACAAAGACTTCAGTCTGCCAGAGCCACCAATTACTAACAGCTCCTTTTAATAGTCAGTTGAATTATCATCTGGAGTTTTACATCGTGGCACAATGACTTTTGTTGTTGCTGCTGTTGTTGAAAACCTTTAAATTTTCCTTTTTTTTTTTTTTTTTTAAGTAATCAGGAAGGGTTTTATGTTTCTTGCCACGTGGCTATCTTCACCCTAAAGCACCCTACTTTCAATCTACAGTAGCAAAACGTCACATTAGAGTTTTAATAGAAGAACATCAAGGAACATGAACTGTAGCCATCTTTGTAAAGAAAAGGACCGAACCATCTTTATATGTCAAATAACTTCACGACAAGGAAAAGCCAGTAATGCTATTGTGGAGGGAGGAGGGCAGCAAAGAAAAGATAACGACCCAGAGGTTCATCTCAGGTGAATGACTGCCCATTAGTTCAGAAATAAAAGAAGAAGAGAGGGCAGGGAGGCAAGGGAGGTTGCAGAAATGGATGGGAAATGGAGTCTTCTCTGGCTTTTGGGTGGTTGCCAGTGTGGGAAGAACCAAGAGTCCAAGAGAGAAAATACTGTGCAGACCCAACAGTAGGATCCCACATGTGACATGGATGGTGTCATTTCTGCAGGGAAAGGCACACCTTGGGGTTTGTCCATGGCTGCTTTGGGTGAGCAAGCCCCATACAATACATCTCTCCAAGGCCAGGTCTTCAGCCATGGTGCAACCGCCCCACTCTGGTCTGGGCCCCTACAGCAAGTGTTTGTCTAAGATAGGCTCATGAATTTGAAGGATTTTGACAAGAAAATCCAAATTTGGGCAAAATTCTGAGCTGCAAAGTCAGAGCAAGGAAACCAAGAAGGAAGCCTTCACAAATCCAGGGCCATTGTAAACATAGTCCTGCAGATGTACCACACCATCAGGACCTGCTGGCACAGAAGGTGCAGCAGCCTCACAGTGGCCAACAATGGCCACAGTCCCACCAGCAGACTCTGTGGTCCATCATGGCACAGGTATGCCAAGTTCCATCCAACTGCGCAACACTGATGCTGAAGGACCTTAGACAGGTGGCTGTCCCCTCACCCTCTGAATGGCCCATCCCACTCATGGGGAAGCTGGAGCCAAAGGAGCAGAGACCAGCCCAGCTGTGGGGTTTTGTTTGACCACACAAGGGCTTTGCAATATGAGTGCAGAAACAGAACAGAAATAGCTGCAGAACTCCAGCACAAACCTTGGGGCTGGTTGAAGGAGTAACCTAGGCGGGCAGGTGTGACCACATGGGGTGTCCAGGGTTTTCCTGGTCAGCTGCACAGCCTCTGCCCCTGCTGTGGCACCTGGTAAGCAATGGAAGAGAGGAGTCTGCTACCCAAAGGAGAACAGTCTGTGCTTCAGATAAAGGCCACGTAAGTGGTATTTCTTGGTAAGCAGCCAGCTTGTGTCTGGGCCAGAGCGGCCTTTGTTCAAGCATCCCTCCGAGGCACTCAGCGAAGGTGCCCTTTGCCCATCCTTGGATGGCTACCCAGGAAGAAGGTAAAAGTTGTCTCAGTGTCCCCTGGGAAAAGCAGGAGGATAAACCAAAGGTCTTGGCCAAGACTGCTGGTGGCTGAAAGGAAAAGGAGCAATGGCTCGGTAGGGATCACTTGCCCACCCTTAACTCTGCATGGAGATGACAATGGTCTTGCTCCAAGCCCCAAGCCCTCAGCAGCATCAGGCACATCAAAACATATGGAGAAATGTGTGGAGAAAAGCCAAAAGAATCCAGCAGACTTCCTTCTTACAAAGAGCAGGCATCCTCCTGATGACCCCTGCTAGACACGTTCATTACATAAAAGAGAGGGACCAAGGTAATGCTGACTGCTAGTGGCTGCTCCCAGCAGCTCCTTGACCAACAGCTCCTGGAGGAGAGGTCTGCCCACCAGAAGGGAAGAGCAAAGCACTCTGTGGTCCTGCAGGAAGATGCTGAACTGCTGTTGAGCAAATATGGTACAGCAGCACTGTCAACTGGGACTGGCTACAAAGCTCAGCCACCTCCCTCTCAGCACCATGCAAATGTTGGAGCCATGTCCTTGGCAGGTAGGAGGAGGAATGAGACAGAAAATCATAAAAGACAGGCTCAAGATTGCTCCTGCCAAGACAAAAAAATTTAAAGGAAATTTCTCTCTGAAGAGCCATTGCAACAAAAATCCATCTGTAGGGCTCCTGGCTGGTCTAGATCAAAGGTACACAGCTGGAAAGTCCAGAAATACCTCCTCTGCAAAGCAGGTTGGAAGCTGAAGCTGGAAGGAAGCTGTTTGATGACTCCAACACAGTTAGTGGTAACAGAGTTTTGAGAAGAGTTTGTTGTAAGCCAAGCCTACTGTCCCAGGGCAACCCTAGTCCTCTGGTTTAAAGAAAAAAGTCACTGGTGGGAGCAGCAGGTGTGAGCCTGAGCAAGCAACAGCCCCAGAAGCCTCTCTGCTACACCATGTCCTGAAGCTGTCTCTGGGACCAGGACCCCCAGGACCATCCTGCCCCATCGTGTCAGGCTTCATTACTTCTTGCTCCCCTCATCATGCAGACCCTGGGCTACACCAGAGCTACATGTTGGCTGGTGCAGAAAACAGCCTTATGGAAGACACCCACAGTCTGGGTGCTGCTCTCTTGGTTGGGGCTCTCCTCAGCAGCAGTGTGATGTTACTCCAACGTTTTTATCATGGTAGGTAAACTGAAAAACAATGGAAGGGATTTTGAAGCTGGCTTCCTAGGACTGTCATCCCACATGAAGGAAGCTAACAATGTCCAGCTGACCACTAGCCCCGAGGCCAAGCTGCCTTTGCACTGCAAGGCTCTGCATCTTGGCTTTGACGGTGACAGAAGAACCTGAGGAGATGGGCTCACCAATGTC
Source organism: Ramphastos sulfuratus (assembly GCA_013399055.1). Lineage (NCBI taxonomy): Eukaryota > Metazoa > Chordata > Aves > Piciformes > Ramphastidae > Ramphastos > Ramphastos sulfuratus. The sequence continues at coordinate 218,650 of WBNM01003809.1, read as the reverse complement.
CCTGTCTCCTCGCCCCAGGTGGTGACTTCATGCCGGCTGGGCCCTGCAACGACACCAAGTCTCATCCAGACCTCATGCTTTACAGCTGCGAAAAAAAATTATCTCAACCCTCTTGACCATCCAGTGGCTGTTTCGCTCAGCCATGCCCACTGGCATCTCAACCTGACCCATCTCCATTTCCCAACGCTACATCACCTGCTCCCCAGTCTTGGCTGTGCCACTGTGTGTTTCTCCCATGACCAGTGTCCTCCACAATCAGGGATGGTCCTAACAGCCAGGGCAGGGATAGGGCAGGAGGAGAGGGCTGTGCCCTCCCAGTCTGCCCTCTCCACCAATGCTGAGGAACCTCTTGGCAAAATGAATAAAACAAAACCAAGAAAACTGGGTCCCACAAGACTTCTAACTAGAAAGGCTTTAGGCCAAGTCAAAGAAGAAACTAATACTGAGTCAGTCCTGCACAGAGCAGCCAGTTTCACTCCCCAGTCCAAATTTTTGTCTCCAGAGACATCAGTGACACCCTCCCTCACTCCATGGGTTCATGTATAAAACCCTCACAAATGCCCATGGGAAGGCCAGCGTGAGAGCAGCCCTCAGTAGTCCTTGTCACCATAGTCATTGTAAAGGACACTCAGCGTCTGCTCCTCGCACGTCTTCTTGAGGTCCCGGCTGAGCTCCAACCAGTCGAGCCCATAGGGCTTGATCTCGCTGTAGCGGCAGGCGAGGTACTTGAGGGATGAGCGCTGGAGGCTGATCTTGGGCTCTTGCAGGAGGCCGTTGCACCAGCTGCTGAGGTCCCCCAGCTGAGAGAGGATGAGGCCAGCCTTCCTGCAGTGAGGGCGGGCAAGGGGACATGCCAGGGGGGATGGACAGTGAGGGGTAGTGGGAGTGATGGACACAGCATGGGGGGGAAGGTGGGAAGGGCAGGAGGAGCGTATGAGGAGAGAAAAGCAAAGGCAGTTAAGGACCTGGAGGGAGAAGAGATGATGCAAGAGCTGGGCAGTGTGGAGAGCAGCTGAGTAGAGCCCAACACTGCCAGGATGAACACTGTTGCATCCCCGAGAGTCACACCAGACCCATGGCAGCACTGCAAGCCTAAACACACAGGAACAGCCCCTAAGCAGCTCAGAGATGCCCATGCCACCATGGCAGTGCCAGACCTACTGCATTAGTTTTGTCACTCCCACTTCCCTGCCCTGGCCCTGCTTCTTCCCTTATCCTATATAGTCCCCACAAAGATGGATTTGCTGATGTGTTTGTTAGGTGATAGTCAAAGGTGCAGCTGTGAAACCTCCAACCTCCCATGGCATTGGCAACATCAACAACAAATGGCATCACCAGCCACTGCTGCAGCTACTGGACCCCAAACAGAACAGGGGATCTGGGAGCCAATAGGCAGGAAGTGGGGGCACAATGCTAAAAGGGGTCAGGTGTGACATAGATGGTCAGCCCAGGCCAGTGTCACCATGTGTGTCCTCTCCATAAAGTGCATGTGTTGCATTCCTGGAAACTGTGCTGGTCATTCATGGCTTGGTGTAGGAAGAGACAAAACACCCAGCATTGGCGGTTGGCACACTGGAATGTCAGAGAGCTTGAAGGAGATTTAGGAAGAAGATCCAAACCAAACAATGCCTGGCTCGTGGTGGAGTCTTTATGGAAGGATGAAGGTGAGGTAAAAATCAGGATCCTCATGACGTGCAAGAACAGTGAATAATGGTCCTGGTATGTGACTTGAAATCAAAGAATCATAGACTGGCTTGGGTTGGAAGAGACCTTTAAAGGTCACCCAGCCCCCTGCAGTCAGCAGGGACTTCTGCAACTAGAGCAGATTGCTCAGAGCCCCAAACAACCTGACCTGGAATGTTTGCAGGGATGGGGCATCTACCACCTCTTTGGACAGCTTGGGCCAGTGTCTCACCATCCTCAGTATCAAAAATTTCTTCCTTATCTCTAATCTAAATCTCTCTCTTTTAGTTTAAAGCCATCACCCCATCACAAAAGGCCCTAATAAAAAGTCTATCCCCAGTTTTTAAGTACTGAAAGGTCACAATAAGGTCTCCCTGGGGCCTTCTTCAAGTTCTCAGCCTGTTCTTACAGGAGATGGTTTCCAGCCATCACTATTGTGGCCTCCTCTGAACACACTCCAACAGGTCCACATCTTTCCTGTGCTGAGGACACCAGAGTTGACCTCAGCACTGCAGGTGAGGTCTGAGCAGAGCAGAGCAGAGCAGAGCAGAACAGAGGGGCAGACTCCCCTCCCTCTACCTGCTGTCCATGCTGCTGGGGATCAACCCAAGACACAGTTGGCACATTGCCAGCTAATGTCCAGCTTTTCATCTACCAGTATCCTCAAGTCCTTCTGCACAGGGGAGTTTGGGAAACATGTCCCACAGGACAGTGTGCAGACTAGAAGGGCAATATTGAAGCAGAGAACATAGCTTTGATCTAAAACACTCTGATAGAGCAGGGGATGTGGTAGAGCTCCCCAGTTCTTTGCATCTGTATTTTGCAGAAAGCAAAACACAAAAAGGCAGGTCATGCCATTAGCACTTCGTAAAGACTTGCAACTCAGCCAAGGAAGCCAGGAGAGAAACTCAGATGACAGAGTGAGAGGAGGTCCATGAGGAATCCATCTTCATCAGAAGACAAACACACAGCACCCCCAGAGCAACACAGCCTCAGTACAGGCTTGTTCGGGTAGTGAGAAGATGCTAAATGACGAACGCCTCATGTTGGATGAGATTTTGGAAGAGCACAGAGGATCCTGGCCAAATATGACCTACACTGTGCTCTGCTCATGTTTTTCCTCTTAAAACTGTGCTCCTAATGCTTTGATCATGAAAACCAGTTTGTGCAGGCAAACCACATCATGTTCCTCTTAAACTCTTCTAGCAATTGGAGTGAGCTTCAGGGACAGGGTCTTGAAGGTGAGTATCATATGTGCCTGGAAACCAAGACAAAAGTGTCTCAAGAGCTGGGATAAGTTTCCTAGACAGTTCCAAGGTCGATTGGTGGGCTTCTCTAGACAGAGAAGAGAAGATACAATCCCTTGGTAGCTTTAACTCAGCATAGAGTAAGCAGTGGAGGTACAAATTGTGATACTAGGGACAAAAGCCCTCTTTGTCACCCATTTGCTCAGATAGCAGAGGTTGTTGTGGAGCACACATCTGTGCTGTGTTGGGTTTGACAGCTCAAGGATATGTGTACCAACCATAGAGGAACATCCACAGCCCCTCCACACCATGGGAGAGCTGCTTGGAGAGGAATTAATTTATCCCAGGCCAGCCAGAGCCAGCCTTGGCTTTCCTGGAGAGGTCCTCAAGAGATGGCTGCAGCTCTGAGGGGCCAGTCTGGAGCCAGCAAGAGATTGTCCAGCTCTGCAGCTACATGACAGCTGCAGCCCCAGGGCTCACATCCAGAGCAAAGCAGAGAGGATGAGGTTGCTTAGCATGGTGCTGACTCTGGAGACAGCTACCTGAGCTGGCCAGGTCTTCCAGCTTTAAGAAGACAGCTGACCTCTCACTAGTCTTGGTTCTTGCATCCAGGCAAGGTGCCATGACTGTCTCTCTTCCTCCCATGTCACAGCTACCCTAATAGGAATGTTGAATATGATCCCACAGATTTTGGCTCAAAGCCTGTAGACACCACCAGACCTCACTGGGTTTCACATCAAACCCTACTTTCACTCATTGCTTGCTAGAAAATGACTTGCCTTTCACAGAGTCATTTTGGTTGGAAGAGAGCATCATAAAACCCATCCATTCACCACAGCTTTTCAATTCCTCCAGGCATGGGGACACCACCACTTCACTCCATTTCTTCTCCTTATGCAAAGTCCCTGCAGCCCTTCTCAGACTGGGAGGGAGCAACTCACTTTCATAACCCCAGCAGCCAGTGTCACCAGGAAGGCTGACTCCAAGTGAGCAGAGCCAGAAGGCAGCGTGGCCACGTGGAGGAGGGACATGGTAGAGTCAGTCGCCTGGGTCCACATCCAGGACTTCAAAGGAGCATCGGCAACAGCGAAACAAACACTCTGTCTGCTGACTAAATAATGTCATCTGCAAGTGATTTGTCCTGTCACCACCAGTCTGGATGCTTCACCCTCGCAGACAATCAAACAGGAGGTCTGCTTTCCAAGATTTGTCATCACCAGAGCCCACTTCAGATGCCTAAATGTCTCCCCCAAGTAGCACGAGCTGCAAACACTTCATCAGCAGCCTGCGTCATCCCATCCTGAGTGCTCCAGCATTTCTGGAGGGTGGGATTAAGCCTCTGGTTCAGAGATTCAGGCAGGAAACAGGAATGTTTGGGCCGTTTGGTGGCACTTCTGGCTGCTCCATGCCAATGCACCTCTGCCTCACAGGGCTTAAGGAGGCAGCTTCCACCCCATGTTCTGGATGGTCCTTGGTCTCCTCATTGAGGCAGCAATGGTAACACTTAGCCTTGGTGTTGGCCATGGCTGTGTGACAACTCCAGTCTGTCATGTAAGGAAGTTTATGAACTCCTCACGTGAACCATCACAACAGATGTCAGATGGTCTGTGCAAAACAAGGCTGGATTTCACATCTGGAAATGGAGACAAAGCATTGTCACAGCTGGCCTCAAGACCAAGGTGATGCCTAAGTCCAAGCTTGCTGATCCCACTTGGTGTCATGGGAATGAAAAAAACCTGGGCAGAGGAGCTGTTTGGAGCCTCAGTCTTAACAAGATCTCATGTGCTGGGATGTCACTACTGAGCTTGAGACTGTGCCTCAAAGAGTTCAAATTTCTATCAAGAGAAGGAACTGGAGAAAAGGGAAAGAGGAGAGCACCCATTTTTGTCCCAGGCAGAGGAGGATCTCTTGGGGGATTCCCACCAAACCTGAACTAGGACACATGTCTAAAATAGTAAGGGCAAGACAGACACTAGCAATTTGCTGAGTCTGAACACCTAGCAGAGGTCTGGAGGACAGAGAAGGCACATGGAGGATCTTCAGCCCTCTGCTAGAAATACACAGGTGATCACCTGGAGGAGCAAGGCTAGAAGAAAGGTAGTGGTGGGACCTTCAGGAGGAGGTGTGGGCATGGGTAATATGGAGGCCACGCGGTTCATGGATGGGAGCTGCTGCTGACGTACCTTTGAAGTAATTCTGATTTCTGGAGGAACTCAAGGCTCCAGCTCTGTGGAGGCCAGATGCTATGAAACACCACTGCAGCCCACGCAATCTCCCAGCACAGCTTGCTAAACTGACTGAAAACATCCACGTTACCGGGAAACCATGCAGACAAAAGCAGACATGGAAGGGCATGAGGAGAAGGGAACATCTGGTTGCCTCTGCAAGCCCTTAGCACCAGGCACCCCATCCCCAGGAAGCTGAAGGGGCTGCATTCATCTGGAGTAGAACTGGGAGAAGACATGGTGCTAACTCAGGTATAAAAGGACTGCCTCAACCAGGAAAGGCCCCCACAGACTGCGGTGGCAGCTCAGCACTGCCACCAAAACACTTGTGTCCCACGTGACCATGGGCACAGATCACAAGGGAGGGAACATATGTGCAAGTCAAACCCAAGGTCAACCCACTGTCTGCTTTGAACCACAAGTGACAGTGAGCTCAACACACTGAGATGCACTCAACTCAAGCCAAATCCCAGGAAAAGGAGGACAGCCACATCTGATCTTGCCATGGGCCAGCACATGTATATGCACTTGCACGCACTTCATCCAGTAGCTTCCACAACCAGGTTTTTCTGTGTCACCTCCTCCAGCAGGCTTGAAGGTACAACCACTTCCTTGCACCTTCTTCCTTCCATCATCACCTGGGGCCCTTCTCTAGCAACACAATCAAACCACATTTTCTCCTCACCCAGAACAACCTCCATTCCTTAAAGGACCATTATTGCACAGAATCACAGAATGTCAGGGGCTGGAAGGGACCTTGAGAGATCATCCAACCCCCCTGCCAGAGCAGGATCACCTAAACCAGATCACACAAGAATGCATCCAGGTGGGTTTTGAGTATCTTGAGAGAGGGAGACTCCACCACCCACCCTGGGCATCCTGTTCCAGTGTTTTGTCACCCTCACAATGAAATAAATCCTCCTCATGTTTACATGGAACTTCCTATGCCTCAGCTTCCCCCCACTGCCCCTTGTCCTGTCATTGGGCATCATATTTCTCCAAGAACTTGTGCCTTTTTGCCTGAGGATGCACCTACTGAGGGAGAAACTGAATCTCAAACCCTTCTCACTCTGCTTGGAATAGATAGACAAAACTCCAGAGACAGTATAGGACTGGTGAGATGGACAACAACAATGGGTTGACAATGGCCTGATGCTCACAGTCCTTCAAGGAAGACAGCTAGACCCCAAACATATGCACAGCATCCAGTAAAAGAGGAGCTCCACTGTGAGCCTAAGCTTTATCATCAAACAAATTAATGATATTTGTCCAAGACCCACCTTCCTGAGGATCAACATCTCTGAGGGATAAGCCCACTGGTGGGCTAGCCTGTTTGCCTGCCTAGCCAACCCAGCTGTTCAGCCTACCTGGGCCCCAGCTCATCTTCACAGCGCCAGGTGAACTCCCCAAAGCTCTCGTAGTGCTGGTTGTAGTGGTAAAGGACTCGGTGCAGGCTGGGGGAACCCAGGTCCAGCAGAGTGTTGTAGGCTGTTTGCTGCTCCTTGCCACTGGTGTAGCCATTGAAGAGGTTGTAGATCTTGTCTGCTATTTCTGGACAGAAGGAGAGGAGGTATTCAGTGGGGTGCAAGGAAAGGCATGAACCAACCCCACCAGGCTAAAACTCAGCTCTAGAGAAATCATGCCCAGACTCCAGGTTTGTCCCTTGAGTTATGGTTTAGGTGATTTCAAGATGAGGTCCCAGTGAAGGAACAAGAGAGTAGATGACGTTCCTCAGAATCAGTCCAGGTTAGGTTCCTGTAGTTTGGTCCAGTTAGGAAAAGAAATGTGTGGGATCATTAGGTACACTAGTGAAAAGCCATTCATTTAGAAGAGGGCACACAAACAGTCACCACCTATGCTACCAAGTTGCTTTCTGGGTAGGACACTCAGGTCTTCTTAGTTGTTTTGCTATGTCCTGAATGCTTGTCCCCACACCTACCCTCCCACCATCACAGAGTGCCTCTGCGTTTGTTTGTGGAGAGGACGTATGCCTCCTGCCACCCTTCATGCCAACCCCCAACACCATGTGACAGCAGCTGGACCACCATAGATGAAGGAGATGTTACAGTCTAGACATGAGATGTGTCCAGGGACAACCTGGAAGGGTGAGCAATCTGTTGCTAGTCTCAGGCATCAAAGCCCAGGAGCTCCTTCCATCTCACCTTGAGCTTTCACATCATCTACCACAGGGCAGGGGGTCTTGACAGTCACATCACTGGACCTGGAGCGTCTTCCTGTGTTATCAACTCCCCAGAGAGTGAACCTGGCCAGGAAGGAAAAAGATGATGCTCTTGACTGCCAAGACCTCATGCAAACACAGGCAACATCAAACAGCAGCATCATGGCCAGAGTGACAGCATTGCCATGTGCATGGCATGGGGGAGACAACTCACATGTAGGTAGTGTCAGGCTCTAGGCAGCGAATGATGAGGGAGATAGTGGAGGAGAGCCTGTCGGGCACTTGGGCTGGCATGGCGCAGGGTGACTTGGCACCGGAGATGATGTCATCCACGAAGCTCAGCACTGTCTCTAGGGAGAGAGGGGAGGATGTGCCATGGGTGATGACACAGGTGTTCCCAGGGCTATGGGCAGCTGCTGAGCTGTGCCTGCTCCTGTGGTGCCTGGTGCAGAGGGGAACCAATACTGATGCCTGAGGTTGGTGCAGAGATGGCCGCATTGCTTCTCCAGCAAGGCTCACCACCATGGAGCGGAGCTGCCACTCCTGCAGCATGGTGGGCAGGAGAGAGGCTCTTTCTCTTCCACTGGATACTGGATATGTTGCAGCATCCCCTTGCTAAAAAGGAGACATCCTCCTCCAACATCTCTAACCCACCCTCCACAGAGGGAACTAGTAGAGTCTCCACTCACCTGTCTCCACCTTGGAGTGGTCCATTCTGTCGGTGACTTTCTCTTGACGGAGGAGGTAGTCAACAATCTGCACCCCGATGGGGGGCTCTGAGTGCCCCCACTCCAGCACCACCAGTGTACTGCTGGGTTCATGAACGGTGGAGAGACGTAGGCTGGGGGGCAATGTTGGCTGTTCAGCATCTCAACAGGGCAAGGTCTGCCAGCCATCCCCCAGCACCCACCCATGTTCACCCACTTTGCTGCTCATCTATGCCTTAGAAAAGCTGAAAAAACATCAGGCTGAGGCACAGAGTTATGGACAGATACTGAGGACAACCTGTGACCATAGCTGGTGCGGATCAAGTGCCACCCACTCTGCTCTGCAGACCACATGCAAACGCACCAGAACTGAAGTGGTTTCTCTAAGGTAGTACATAGGGACTGGTTTTGCACTGCTCTCTCACAGCAAAAGGCCTTCAAATCCATTAACTCATGGGAGAGCCTCTTCCTTCTTCTAGCCCTCCTGGCTCTAGGTGTATGGTGATCCAAAGGGCTCCCTCACTACGGCTGTTCTGCCAGGATGGATCCAAAACCAACTCCCCAGTTCCTGACTGAATTTAGAAAAGACGCCACATCTCTGCACGCTCTACCTGATTTCCAGGTCCCTCATCCACTTGCAAACCTGTCCCATAAAGCTGCCCCAGCCCACCACCTCCTTCCACCACACTGTTTGCCACGGAGACCTACATGGGGTGCGGAAGAGGCGCGCAGGTGGGCAGCCCATCAGCCCCAAAGGCACTCGAGTCACAGCGGCACCAGTCCTCAATGACGTCCCCACTGCCTGAGCACCACAGTGAGCTCATGGTGGCCTCCTGCAAGAGCTGGAAGAGAAGAGAAGGTGTCAGCACCAAGCAGGTGTGCTCCCATCCCTCCATCACTTGAGTCAGTGCTCATCCATCCCCTGGCGGATTCAGCATGACCCATCCACCCTGGACAGCAGGGGTGGCCAAAAGGCAAGGGCCGCCACAGCTTGACATGATGCCATCATGGCAAGCTGCCTGCAAAAAACACCCTGATGCTGTCTTGCCACCCCTCATGCCCACATCACCACCCCCAGCCACCTTACCCGCTGGGTCTGGTTGTTGGTGACCAGCTCATAGATGGGAGCTGCTTTGGTGACCTCCAGCAGGATGGGCTCGGCTGGCACATCGGCAGCAGAGGCGACATGGCAGAGGGGGCAGGAGGAGGGGCAGCGCCCGCGACTCTGGCATTCCATCCGCACACCAGCTGCCATGCGCTTGGTGCCCGACTCGGAGAGGCTGGTGATGTACTCAGGGAAGGTGAGCACTTTGGGGTCCCGCTCTCGCTCCTCTGACTCATCTGAGGGGGAGTTGCCTGGGGAAGAGGGAAAAGAGGGGCACCAGGGTGGGCTTCAAGCCATCACTAAAGGGATGTGAGGGGCTGGAGCCCTGCTTTCCTCCCAGGAGAGAGGCTGCCCAGAGACTCTCTGCAGCCCTGAGAGCTCCCCATTTGCTCTGTAGGGATGAAATTCTCACTGGTCTTCAAATTAGGAATCAGGACTGAAAGCTCCAGCCTGGCCTCTGTCCTTTTGTCTCCCCAAAACCTCAGCCTCAGTCTCCCCAACCCCAGCCCTTTGCCTGGCACTGGGACAGACCACCCTTGCAGATTCAAGAGGATCTGCCCAGGCACCTTGAACCTACGCTGATGTCCTGCCAAAGCCCTGCAAAAGCCCTCCTGGCCCAACAGCTGGATTCTTTGCTTAGTTCCCTTGGTTCCAAAGGGCCCTCAGCAAAGGTGATATGACAGAGAGAGGATCAGCTGGAGATCAGAGAGGATGAGTTCCAGACCAGAGGTGTACAGCAATGATGCTGACTCAGTACCCCCACCAGAAAGGGCTGCAGCCAGCAGCACCAAAGACCACAGAATGTGCAAGGAAGAATTTCTAGTGCTTCATGATGCACAGAAAGCTCCTGAGCTGGCTACAAAGCCACCAAAATCCTTCCTCCAGCCCCTCAATCCCTCCTGCAGAAGAAGAGGCATGTGGCAAAAGGTCAAGGCGGAATGGTTTGAATGGAGCAGAGTAGACTTAGATTGAACATTAGGAGGAAGTTCTTTACAGTGAGAGTGGTAAAATACTGAAACGGTTTCCTAGAGAGGTGGTGGATCTCTGGAGATATTCAAGGTCAAACTTGATGGGGCCCTGAGCAAACTGATCTAGTTAAACATGTCCCTGCTCTCTGCAGGGGGTTGGACTAGATTACCTTCAAGGGTCCCTTCCAACCCAATCCTATGATTCTACAAGAAGGGAGATGGGCAGCATCGCCTTTCAGGGCCTGGTTCAAGTCTCCTCATGTCTCTTTGCACTTGTCAAGGGGTGTGATGGAGGTGGAAAAGTTGCAGCTGGGCAAGGAAATTAGGTCTTTCCTTAAAGGCTTAGCTCACAAAGCATTAGCATGAAGCACAAGGGGGAGAAGGAGGTAGATACATTCATTAGGACTGCAGAACCCCAGCTAGACTGTGATTCTGCCAGCCCTTAGGCAACAAGCATGGAAAAAAGAAGTGCCACCGTGTCCCCACAGCATGGGGCAGACAGACCCTGCACTTGGTGGGCTTTTCTCCAGAGCTCTCACAGCAGGAAATAGTTTGATGCAAGGGGGAAAATCCCAGCAGAAGAGTCAAGCAGGTAGGATCTGCCCATTGCTGCTGTTCCCTGGACAGCATCACCCCAGTTTGCTGTGCAGGCAACTGGTGCTTTTCACCCAAAAGCCCTGCCAAAGGATGTGCCTGGCTCTGCACCAAAGAAAGAAGGGCACAGAAGGACTGTAGATTGAATTGTAGAATCATGTAGATCGGAGAAGACTTTAGAAATCATCGAGTCCAACCCTTAACCCAGGTTACCTCTAAACCATGTCCCTCAGCACCACATCTACACAGCTTCAAAATCCCTCTAGGGGTGGGGACTCCACTACTGCCCTGGGCAGCCTGTTCCAGGGCACAACAGCCATTCTGTGAAGAAATTTTTCTTCATGTCCAACCTAAATCTGGTTCAACTTGAGGCTATTTCCTCTTGACCTATCATTTGTTACTTGGGAGGAGAGACCAATCCCCATCTTGCTACAATCTCCTTCCAGTGAGGTGTGGAGAGAAAGAAGGTCTCCCCTCAGCCTCCTGTTCTCCAGACAGACTGAACAACCCCAGTTCTCTCAGCCACTCCTCACAAGACTTGTGTTTGCCAACTTTGTTGCCCTTTTACAGACATGCTCCAGCACCTTAACGTTCTTCTGCAAGTGAGGAGCCCAAAAATGAACACAGTACTCAAGGTGTGGCCTCTCCAGTGCCCGGCAGAGGGGGACAATCGCTGCTCTGATCCTGCCTGCCACACTATTGCTGATCCAGCCCAGGATGCTGTTGGCCTTCTTGGCCACCTGGGCACACACTAGCTCTTGTTCAGCCATCTATCAACAAACACCTCCAGGTTCTTTCCCAGCAGGCAGGTCTGCCATTTTCTAGCTACTCTTTCCCAAGTCTGGAGCATTCACTGAATTATTGTGACCCAAGTGTGAGATCCAGCACTTCGCCTTGTTAAGCCTCGTACTATTGGACTCAACCCATTCTCTCAGCCTGTTCAGATCCCTCTGCAGAGCCTCCTTACCTTCAGGCATATCACCACTCCCACCTAACTTGGTGTCATCTGCAAACATACTGACTGTGTCCTTGATCTTCTCATCCAGATCACTGATCAAGACACTAAACAGAAGTGGGCCCAGTACTGAGCCCTGCAGAGCACCACAAGTGAGCAGCCTACAACTCCATTCGCCAGCACAACAGTGGCCAAAGCAGGCTGGTGGGTTTGGAGGAAGCTGAAGGATGCTCAGACAACGCTTCATCCTTGAGGCAGGCTCAGGGTGTTGTGGGTACTGGTTTGGAATGGGCTCCCTGAGCTGCCCAAGAGCATGTCCCCAGTTCACTGGGAGATCTTCCTAATGCAAGGGTTTGCTGAGAAATGGGCCAGCTCTGGCCTCTCCTTGAGACTCCTGCAAAGTAAACAAGGCTGTTAAACAAAAACTGAGATCCAAGAGCATGGCTGCACTCCCCCAGCAAGCTGGAAATGGATCACTTTGGGCTGGCTGTGAATTGCAGCTCAGCAGGTGCCCAGGAAAAGTCGAGGAGCCAGGGAACCGTTTGTCTCCTGCAATTTCTCAATCGATACTCCAGCTCCTGACGTTTGCAAACAAAGAGCAAAGGAGGGAAAGTGGCAGGTTCCAGAGTGAAACCGAAATGTGATATTGTGAGTGGGAAGAGACTGCCAGACCTGAAAAGCCTCCAAGCAGGAAAATCAAAGAGGAGGAAATTGCAAGAGAAAAGAAAGTACTTGCAATCAAAAAGATGCTACATCTGGAGGCAGCCCGCAGCGAAACAGTAACGGGTCTGTACTCTTTGCAGGTGGGCTTGGGAACAAGTCCAGGCTTCAGGAGGTCTGAGCTTGCAGGATCCAGTCTCAGGTTCAGAAAGAACCCTTTCCCACACAACAGCCCTGGGAGAGAAAACAAATGTTTTCACAGCTGAGGCACAGCAAGAGGCTGGTGCCAATACTGACGATTGTGAAGCTTTGTGATGGAAATGATGAGGTGGTCTCAGTGCCCGTGAGCTCCAAACACAGGCTGCCTGCACTCCAGAGCTCCCGGGCAGGGGGCTGTAAAGCAAGGACACCTAAATAAGCAGCAGCTCTGCTCAGTATCCCAAATGCCTCATCTCAGCAGATGGCTTTTGCCTGCTGCCCAAGCCTGGGTGGTGCAGCCCAGCAATCCCAGCTCAGAGTGCAAAATACTTGTAGGCAGCTTTGTGAAGGCCAGCGCAAGAGTCATAGAATCACAGAATGGTTTGGGTTGGAAGAGGCCTTTAAAGGTCACCTAGTCCAACCACCTGCAGAGAGCAGGCACATAAGCAAATAGAGCAGGTTGCTCAGAGTCCTGTCCAACCTGACCCGGAATGGTTCCAGGGATGGGGCATCTACCACTTCTCTGAGCATCTTGGGCCAATGTCTCACCACCCTAAGTGTAAATTTCTTTCCCATACCTAGTTTAAATCTGCCTCTTTTAGTTTAAACCCATCATCCCTTGTCGTGTCACAACAAGCCCTGATAAAACGTCCCTTTCCATCTTTCCTGTAACTCCCCTTTAAGTACTGAAAGGCCACAAGAAGGTCTTTGTGGAGCCTTCTCCAGCTTGAACAATGCCAACTCTCTCAGCATGGCCTCACAGCAAAGGGCTTCCAACTCTCCCATTATTGCTGTGGCCTCCTGTGGCTGCACTCCAAAGGTCCATGTCTCTGCTGTGCTGAGAGTTCCGGAGCTGGCCCCGGCACTGCAGGTGAGGTCTCAGCAGACTGGAGCAGAGGGGCAGAATTCCCTCATTCCACCTGCTGCCTGTGCTGTTAGGGATGCAACCCAGGACAAGGCTGGATCAGGGCTGTGACTGCACATCACCAGTTCATGTCTAGCTTTTCACCTACCAGCACCTCTAAGTCCCTCTCCGCAGTACTGCTCTCCATCTCCTCATCCCATAGCCTGTACTGACATAGATGCTGTGGTCCTGGTGACAGCCAGCAGCAGACAGGCTGCCTCTGCTTTGGGAAAGCTGGTGTCCAAACCAGACATCACCTGCCTGCAAAACACCTTGCAGAGGGGAACCGTCACACCTCACTGCAGCAAAGGCACCGTGAAGGATGTAGCAGTGCCAAATGCCCTCTCCACCATAATGGACCAGTTCATGACTGGTTTCCAAACACTAAAAGCAGAGCAGAGACAGCCTGGGAGAAGAAAACACATTAGAGGGAGAAGAGTCTGGCCGCAGGATACAAGTGGAAGAGAGCAGATATAGTGGAGACAAAAGGGAGGAAGGAACAGGATTAAAGACAAATAACAGTTAAGTTCAGAATCAGGCAGGACAGCTTGGTGGGATTAGAGCCATCGTCTCTCTTGTCCCCAGGGATGTGGGCAATTATTCCCCCTTTCTGGCCCAGACTAACTCTTGCTGCAGTCCACAGAAGTCCTGTGGATGGCTTCAAAAGGTACGAGTGGGGTGTAAAGGAGAGGATGAGACGGGATGCAGCCCTGACACAGGTTGGGCACTTCCTATTTACAGCAAAAGCAAACCCAGCTTCCTGCTCCCATGGGGTGGCCACATGGTACCTTCCTGGGGATGAGCGGAGATCCTACCTTTGCTGATGTCCTCATACTCCAGCCAGAGCTGTCGCTGGACCTGCCTGTTGGGATACCAGATGGAGCAAGACTCCTCAAAGCCATACACTGCCTCCTGGATGTAGTGGTTGCCAAACTGGTCCAACAGCGCCACGAAATCTCCACGGGAGGTGGCCCCATCCAGAGAGTGAAGTGCATTGCTGAAGGCTGGGGAGCAGACGAAACGCTCAGATCCTAGCAGACCCAAGGGCCTTGCCAGCTCTCTACACACTTGTGATGGGCACCCAACCTCTGAGTCCACCAAGTGCCAGCATAAGACTGTGTGATCAACCACCACCCCTTTATCCATTCTTCCCTCCCTAGCCCTGCACACTTACACTGGGAGATGGTCAGCTGGTTGAGCCGGACATGGTACATGACAGACTGCACCTTCCAGTGCTGCAAGAGGGGGTACCCAGACACCTCACTGAAGTTCACCATCCCTGTTGGAGAAAGGACATAAAGGCTCAGTGCCACTGCCTAGGGATGCCTCACCATAGGGATGGCTGCAGCCCACAGGTTTAAACTAAAAGAGGAAGGTTTAGACTGGATTGAAGGAAGAACCTTTATGCTGGGAATGGAGAGCACTGGCCCAGATTGCCCAAAGAGGTAGCAGATGCCCCTGGTCTGGAAGCATTCCACATGAGGTTGGATGGGGCTGTCAGCAACCTGACCTAGTTGAAGCTGTCCTTGCTCATTGTAGGGTTGATGGACAAGATGAGCTTTAAAGGTCCCTTCCAACCCAACCATTCTATGATTCTATGGCATGCTTGGGGTGCTGCAGCCAGCGAGGTGGGAAGGGATGGGAAAAAGCCAAGGGAAAAACTGTGCGCAGACCAGGTCCCCCCCAGGGAGGCCGCAAGGCAGTTGGAGACATGGGTCAGCTGCTCCCCAGCAATTAAAATTATGGCTTTGAAGGAAAACGTGTGGGCTCCTTTTCATCCTGCCAGCCGGGGAAGATAACAAGCCTCCTCCTGCGTCCCCTCCTGCTTCCTTCCCCTGCCAGCTCCCAAGACATGCCCAGGTGTGATAATTATTTTGCTAATGAGAGTTGTGCTTTTTATTGAGCTGTTTGCAGGCTTGGGAACGGTCACCGTCACGCCACATGTGCCCAAGTGCAGCCAACCAAGAGCTCTGGGTCCCCTTTGGCCAGGACTGAGCTAAGCAGCACACATGTGTATGGGGGACACCACACACCTGTCAGTGCTTCCAGTCCCTCTGGACAGGCTTTAAATCAGGGCCTGACATGACAGGAAAAGGGGTGATTGTTTGAAACTAAAAGAGGAGCTTTAGACTAGGCAGAGGGAAGACATTTTTGATACTGAGGGTGGTGAGACACTGGCCCAGGTTGCCCAGAGAGGTGGTAGATGCCCCATCTCTGGAAACATTCCAGGCAAGGTTGTTTGGTGCTCTGAGCAACCTGATCTAGTTGCAGGTGCCCCTGCTGACTGCCTGTTGACATTTAAAGGTCCCTTCCCACCCAAACCAGTCTGTGATTATAGCAACACTCAGGCTGACCAGGACCTTGAGTTTCTCCTTCTCCAGAAAAAGTCATCCCATTCTCCAGACATATAACTTGCATTATGGGAGACAGAAATTCATGGAGACCAGGGCTTAGCAGTTGCTTCATCCTGCCCAAGGCACAAGCCAAGGTGCATGGCAGCTCAGTTTCCACAACCAGAGAAACACAGAGACCACTGATCCTAGAAAAAGCCCCAGAACCCCACACTGGTGAGGATTGGAAGAGACCTGTGGAGATGATCTAGTCCAAACCCCCTCCTAAAGTAGGGTCACCCACAGCAGAGTCCCCAGGATCACAATGTGTAGGCAGGTTTGGAATCTCTCCAGAGAAGGAGACTCCAAAACTTCTCTGGGCAGCCTGCTCCAGGGCTCCAGCACCCTCACAGCAAAGAATTTTTCCCTCGTGTTTCAGTGGAACCTCCTGGGTTCCAGTTTGTGCCCATTGCCCCTTGTCCTGTCACTGGGTACCACAGAAAAGAATCTAGCCTCATCCTTTTGCCCCCACCCTTTGGCTATTGATCATCATTGATCAGATCCCCTGTCAGGTTGCTCTTCTCCAGGTCTCTCTTAGCTTTTCCTCCTCACAGAGATGCTGCAGTTCCCTCATCATCTTTGTAGCCTCTTCTGGATTCTCTCCAGGAGAATTCAACTGAAGTATGCTTACAGCTCTGATTTTGGTGACCAGATCATCCCCTGGTGTGCCACAGCAGGGGTGCTGGGACACAGCCACCTCCTCCCTGGCAGCTTCTCTGCCATACAGCCAACACAGCACGTCTCTGCTTGGCAGCGAAGCAGCAGCTCTGCAGGAGCTCAGGAGGATACCAGCAGGTACCTCCCCATCCTTACCAAGAGATGAAGGCAGAGGATAAGGATAAGATCCTTTGCCTTCCAGTGCCTCTCCCTTTGGTGCTGGCTGCTACCAACAGCTTCAAAGCTTTGCTCTTCCCTGCAAAGTGTTTATGCAAAACCAGCCCGTCCTTACTCAGCAGCTCTGCCTCATGAACTCACAGCGACATCCAGATCTGCTGACTGACAAGCTGAGATGATTTTACTTCTTTTCTTCTCTTCTCCTTCTCATTTTTTTAAAATTTTTGTTAAGTTTTGGGTTTTTTATTGGTTTTTGTTTTTTTTTTTTTTTTTTTTTGCCTTAATCAGCTTAAGACCCAGCAGAGCAGTAGGAAGTGAAGAGAATATTTTACTGGTTCTCCCTCCCTGGCAAAACTACCACTGGAGTCCCAGTCCCACCAGCCCTGCTGTGATGCTGATGCCATGATGCCTTCCTTACATCCATGCCCATTGTGAGTCAGGTGTCCTTCAGCATTTCCAGACAGGGCTAAGCATCCCCATGGCTGTGAAGTGACCCACACAGTTTTCCTGATGTATCTTATCTCTGTCAGAATCCACCAGCACCTCCCCCAGGTCTGCATTTTCCTGCACACACACCTATGTTGCCATGCACTCTGTCAGAGCAGCCAGCACCCATCAGACCATGGGTGTGGCCCATGGGTACTCTCTAAAGCTCTCATCGAAGCTCTGAGATCTCGTATGAGACAACCCTGAGGACACCTTCCAAAACAACTTACTATCCACATTGCTCTGGTAGTAGCTACACAGAGTCCATCCCCTGGGAAGGGTAGATGCCAAAGTTGGGCACATTGGCAGCTGCCCTGTTGAAAGAAGCATGGGTCCAGCCAAACTCACTTACCTGTGAGAAACTCAGGGTCAGGTGTGGGGTCAGAAAGCTCCTCTTGGCACTGGTTCTCCAGGGGCACTGTGGCCACCACCAGCCCATCTGGCAGCTGCTGCTCCAGGCCCCGGGCAAAGTTTTTCTGCCTGGAAGTTAATTGCAGAGGGCAGGGCAGGGCTGAAGGACAGAGGAACTGCCCCACCAGCCAGTGACTCATCCCAAAAGTCACCCAGCACCAAGCCTTTCCTTGGTGAATGAGTAACAAAGATATCTACTGTCAATGGAAAGCTCCAGATACACTAGTCCCTCCATCTGCTGCAAAGCTTGGCTGTACACGGATGGCCCAGGCAGTCCACCAAGGTCCAGCCCTAGACTGCTTCCCATACCACGTTCTTGGAGAGGACAGCAAGGTCTGACCTCCTCACATCATCGACTCACCTGAATGTTCCTTTTAGCACCTGCCCTGGGGCCACCTCCTTGGAGTGGTTGTTGTAGCCATAGAAGAGCTCCCCAAAGAGTGTCTGGTTCATGGGCAGCTCACGGGGCTCGCCGCAGTCCCCTGCCTCAGGGCATGACTCTGAGATGAGCTGGCATGACCGCCCATCCGTGCCCAGCTTGTAGTCCTCGATGCACCTGGCAAGACAGCATGGAGTCCATTATCAGCTGTGGTCCCCGCTGGTGAGGACTGGGACCATCAGACCACCCCAGCAGGGACACCAGGAATAGAGGAAGCGTCCCTCCTAAGCTACCCAACCCTATAAGCTCAGGGTGGCAGGAGAAAGGTACAGCAGTACCTCGGGGGTGTCCCTATGGCTAGGGTGGTGATGGGGCACTCACCCACAGAACATGAGGATGTTGTAGAGCAGAGGCTCCTCGGGCAAGGGGACCATCTGCTGCAGGCACAGCTGCTCACAGCCCCCATTGAAGCCATCTGAGCAGTCCACACCGATGTGACGGTCATAGCAGCCCGTGCCATCCTTCATGGGACTTAGTCCTGTTGGGCACTGGTGAGGGGGAAGTAAGAAGTGAAGGCTCCAGGGAAGAAATCTGGTCCCAGGGGTGAGATGGAGTGAGGGCTCTGGCACTGCTCTCCATTGGAAACTGCAACCTGAGTGATGCTCAAGGGCTGTGAGATGACGATGGCGACACCATCCATGGCTGCAGATATTTCTCCTGCCTCCTTTGCCCCTGGGGAGTGCAGTCCCTAAAGTGCAAGAACCCCTTGACCTTCCCCCACCAAGGTAATATGCTGGTGTCAACTTCACTCATGGGCACCCAGCTCCGGTGACCATGAATGCAACACTGTGCTTTCCAAACCCACTGACCGCCCCACATTCACCCTCCCTATCCCAGTGTTTGGCTCTGGTGGCATTGCAGCAAGATGCTTCAGCCCTGCAAATCACCCCATCTCCATTTTGGGGCACCTGCTTTCCCTGCACAGCAAAGCAAATGCAGCAGTGACATGGGACATGCATGTGGGACCTCCTGGAGAGCAGGTCCAGAAAGCAAATGGGCTCTTGCTCTCTCACGTGTGCATGAGGGTGGGAGGAAGGAGATGCCAGCCCTGAAATAGCTCTTCCCACTTAACCCCAAAACTCCCATCTTGATGCAATGAGAAGGGAGGAAGGGTGCAGCCCTTCACCTCCTTGCTCACACCAAAGGAGACTGGAAGGTCCCCAGGGGCCACGCACCACGCAGCCCGTTGAGTCCAGCTTGCGGTCCGCGATGCAGCGGAAGTTCTTGCTGCAGCCGCCATTGTCCCGGGAGCAGTCACGGACAGGGCCAAAGGAGTCAAGGAGGACCTCCAGGCTGTCGAAGGAGGAGGAGGTCATCAGCTCTTCCCTGTAAGGAGGAGGAGAAGGAGGAGGAGGAAGTGTGCCACTGTTCCGATGGGATGTTGTGAATGCTTGCACAATTGCAGCTTTTGGGTGGGTTTTCCTGGACCTCAGGTTTTCCCTGGGCTGACACAGAACTGAACAGCTGAGCTTTTAGAGGAACACAGAATATGCTGAGATGTTAGGTACTACCTCTGAAGGTTCAGCTTTGCAGGCACTAAAGAAGGGCAGGTTAATGGACCTGCTGTTCTCCACCTACAAAATGTGGGGTGGAGGTCCCAGCTGTCATCAAACCTTACATGCTTTCGGTTGATCCTCTCACCCTAGGGACACACCACCAGTTTATTTGCTGAAACACCTCATAAACGCCCTCACCCTGCCATCACACCTACCTGACCTCCACTGCATCCTCCATCACTGTCATATCAGTCTTGCACTTGGCTGAGGGGTTGATGGCCAGCTCGGCTGGTGGGATGACGAAGCTCTTGCTCAGTGGTAGCCACATACCTTCCCCCAAGGTGTAGGTGAACCTGCCAGGGAGAGCACCAAAGGGTGGCATGGCAGGAAAAGCTGAGCCTGAAGGGTTGCCTCCATCCAAACCCAAGCCCCGAGTCATACTTTTGAGCTCCAAATTGTGCTCATCAGGTTGTCTTTACCACTTACCGAAAAATCTTGTCAGATGGCTGCTCGCCCAGCACCAAGTCAAAGCCACGCTGGAAGATGGTGTATGGCCAAGGCCTGGAAGAGAAACCCAGAAGCATCACACTGGCATCATGCCCCCAGTGTCATTCACAGCCCAAAACACTTACCCTATTTAACCCTCAGCTCATGGGCAGAGGAGGTCCTGGGACAAGATGGCTCAAACCAAGGCAGGACAAGGTGATAAAATAGCCCCACAGCCAAGATCTTAGTTTTGAGGTTCCTATAGGATTAGATCCTCACCTCTGCCTCAAGTTTCTAAAATTCAGGGTGAGAGTATCAGATGCTGCCACCGAGCCTGAGGATTTTCTTCAGAGGCAATCACAGCTTTCACAGAATTACAGAACCTTAGAGGTTGGAAGGGACCTCCAGAGATCATTAAGTTCAAACCCCCTGCCAAACAGGATCACCCAGGGTAGTTTGCACAGGAATGCATCCAGGTGGGTTTTGAAAGTCTCCAGAGAAGGAGATTCCACAACCTCTCTGGGCAGTCTGTTCCAGTGCTCCATCACCCTCACTGTAAAGAAGTTTCTCATGTTGAGGTGATCCTCATGTTGAGCTTTCCTGCACTAGCACTTAAATTTCTAATCTGAAGTTACTGCAGCCAGGACAAAAAAAAAACACCAAAAAAAACACCAAAAAAAAACCCCAAAAACAAACCTTCTATAAAAATCCAACTCCTGATAGCAGGATTGTGTGTCCTCTCTGGGATACCATGGCACCTTCCCATCAGGCTGGCTGAGTGAAGGATTACATTCAACCCACAGACTGGATTGCCCTGAACACGAGGTCAGCTTTGGCCAAGGAGATGTGCTCCTTGTGTCTCGCCGATGCCATCAACGCTTCACGCCTCTGCCTTCCAGTGCTCCTGCAGATGGGTTTTTATTCTTGCTTCTCAGGAGCTCGCCAGGCAGAGGACAAAAGCAGAGGCAAGGTATTGTTCTCCATTGACTCAGATAGAAAAGCGGTTCTGAAGAGCCAATTAGGCTTGCGGCAGGTGCTGTGGAGGCATGGTGGGGGCTGGACCTTTGCCAGATGGCACACCTGGCAGCCCACAGATGCCAACATGTCCAGGACATGCAGCAGGTGGGGCCTGGACCTGACTGAGAGGTGGAAATAAGCACCCAGGCCATGCTGCATCCACCCAAGGCTAAAATTTCTGTAATGATGGCCTTCCAGTACCTGCAGGGGACCTCCAAGAAAGCTGGGCAGGGACATTTTACAAGGGCTTGTAGTGATAGAATGAGAGAGAATGGATTGAAGCTTAAGGAGGGAAAATTCAGGTTGGATATTAGAAAGAAATTCTTTACAGTGAGGATAATGAGACACTGGAACAAGCTGCCCAGAAAAGTTGTGGATGCCCCCTTTCTGGAAGCGTTTATAGCCAGGTTGGACAAGACCTTGAGCAACCTGGTCTAATGGGAGGTGTCCCTGCTTATGGCAGGAGTGGGAACAAGCTGATCTTTAAGGTCCATTCCAACCCAAACCATTCTATGGCTTTGAGTTCGGAAGAGGTTTCCATGCTCCAGGAAGGAGCCATGTGGCACCTTCCCAGCCTGCCTCATTTTGCCTCTACTTGAGGTCAAAAAAGGGCCTGTTAAAAGGAATGTTCAGCCTTCAGCCACATGCCTACGTAGCAGGGGACAACCAGTGCTGTCAGGCACTGCTAAGTCTGTGAGCACATGGTATCTTCTGCAGGTAAGCCCTAAGATGGCCTCCATACGAGACCTCAGCTCAACGAGAGGCACCTATCCATCCTCAGCTCTGTGGAAGATCTCCAAGAGCTCAGCGCTGACATTTCCACCCACACACCCTTGCTGACTTGTGCCTTCTGCTGCAGAGGCTGGAGTGAGATCTCCCCCAGGCACACCTCGCTTCTTCCATCACTGCCTCCGTGCCTCTGCTGATGTTTCATCCCCTCCTTCCTCTCCCATGCACGCAAGTGTGGCTCCCTCCTTCCTTTCTGTGATCACAGGAGGCATCTCACTGCTCTGGTTTTTGTTGCTCTTGGCAGGTTTTGGTTACATGGTCTTCAGAGCTCACAAAGGCAAGAGCGACTGATCAGAAACAGCTCTGCAGCAGATCAAGTTACATTAAATGGGCCAGAAATGACAGCTCTTGGCTCCCTCCCACACCTTCTGCTCTTGGTATCTGAAACAACACAACAGGGGATCACCAGAGCAGCTGAGAACCAGCAAACTCTCCACACTCAACAAGTTCCCATGGCCAAAGCATGCCAGTGAATCCCCAGGATGATCTTCTGGCCTCTTTAATTTTCCAGTTGGACCATCAGTTACACTTTGCTTCAGAGCTAGGCTACAGCTAAAGATCCCAGAACACCTGCTAAGCATTCCAGACTGCTGCTGGTGATGCTCTGGCACACCTCAGCAGGTCCCTGGCCTCACTGGAATTGAAGCGCCAAATAGACAAAGCCAGACTGACTTCTGGTGTCAAGGACAGTGCTCCTGCTTGACCTCGCTCACTGCAGAGCTCTTCTAGACAGGATGGGTGAGATGAGGAAGCAAAGTCTGGTGCCTGCAGGATGTGACCTCCATGAGCTAACCTGAAGCAGCTGCTTAGAGGGGAGCTGGCAGGGAGGTCAGAGAGAGGCTGCAGAAGGCAGCACTGAGAAGTCCACTGTGTGTGAGTGTGGCTGAAATGCCACTGGAGGAGAAGGTGGTCAACTGCTATGGACTGGACTAGGTGACTTCACATTTGGACCTCTCACTCCCTGTGCTCTTAGGGGTTCCCAAACAGTGAGCAGAGCAATGGCAGCCATGTCTAACCCCATAATAGCATCAAAGCACCACCTCAGGTGCCTGTTGGAAAAAAGTGGCATGGACAAAGGTGCTCAAACTTCCCTTCATAGATGGCCCAGGATGAACACACCAGAAGCATCATCACAGCACCTGCACCCCTCCTGCAGCTCCAGGACCCACTCCCCAGAGTGGGGACCTACAAAGACGTACCACTACTACCCTGATGAGGGGTGAGCAGAGAGCAAATGTGACATGAGCACTGAGCTGCTGACTTCTCTCTCTGGTGATGCCCATCCTGGCTCCGCCTTGGCTTTGCTTTGCTTCGCAATGTCTTTGCTTGGGCTTCAGCTGCTGCTGCCTCTCCCCGCCCCATCTCCCCACCCCCTGCCAGCCCTTCCAAGCAGCTCTTTATTAAAAATGCTAATGCTGGCACTTTCTCCCTGGGCTGCCTGTAAATCTGCGAGGAGAATGGGGCAGGAGGAGGAGGCGGATGGGTGGTTTGGTGAAAGGATCTGAAAGAAAGAGGAGCTTTTTATCTGGCTGTCCTTCAAGCTCACAAAGCCACAGCACACAGCAGGGATGGAGAGAGGCAGAGGAGAAAAAAAAATAAAAAAGGATAGAAAAGGGAGTGGGGGAAAAAAAAAAGAGAAAGAGAAAACCAGAAAATAAAAAACCTTTAAGTAGGAAATGTGCTGTCCTTGGCATATCAGTGTCCCCCCAGCTCCTCTGTGGGGTAGAGAGAGGGTGGTGCATGGTGATGGGATAGGAGAAGAAGGTGCATAGCCAGAGAAGGGGGTATCTGAGTGCAAAAGAAAAGAGATTCTACAAGGAGGGGACATGGGGAAGCAGGGCATGGGGCTGCTGCACTAATTCTGGTCCTGTGCTGGAAAACATGTCTGCAAGCCTGTGGGGTGGAGAAAGGAGTAACTTGTCCTGCATGGGAGAGGGGCTGGAGTGGCCCCTGTTTGGCAGCTGCTAGAAGAGCAGCCAAACACATTCACCAAGTTGCCTTAAACTAGCCTAACACCTCCCTATGCCAGGGAGAAGCCCATTAGAAGTCATATGTGAAGTGGCTGAAGGAACTGGGGTTGTTTAGCCTGGAGGAGACTGAGGGGAGACCTTCTCACTCTCTGCAACTCCCCGAAAGGAGGTTGGAGCCAGGTGGGGGTTGGTCTCTTCTCTCTAGCAACAAGAAAAAATGGCCTGAAGTTGCACCATGGGAGACTTAGGTTGGAAATGAGGAGCAATTTGTTCATGCAATTGGTTGTCAAACCCCAGGCTGTCCAGGGCAGTGGTGGAGTCTCCATTCTTGGAGGGATTGAAAAGCCTTGTATGTGTGGCACTGAGGGACATGGTTTGCTGGTGACCTGGCAGTGCTGGGTTAATAGTTGGACTCAATGATCTTAAAGGTCTCTTGCAACCAAAATGATTCTATGATTCAAAGTCAAAAGGGCACATTGACAAAGACCCTTAAAATGCAGACCATCTTCAATCTCACACACCCCAACTGTCCAAAAAGGGCACCCAGGCAAGCCCATCACATATGGATGGGAAACCATGGTGGATCTAAGGGCTCAGATGCAGTAGTACAGATATGTGCAGGTAGCAGTTTATTAACTAAAGGCAGAATGAACTGATTTGACTTGGATCAACTCATGGCACAAAATAACTACAGGAATTTGCTTTGATGAGCAAAGATGAAGCAGGGCTGGTTGGATTGCTGGAAACTTCATCCCACCCAGGAAATGTTCTAGAGGAAGAGCCGAAAAGCAGCTAATTAACAATGCATATGAAAGTAGGAAGCCAGACTGGGAACACACAAACAGCACCAGCCAGACTTGCTTAAAACAGCTGAAAAGCAGCACACAAACACACACAGACACACACAAAAAAGCAACTGATCAAATCTTGTCTGCTACCCATGATCAAAAAGATCTTAGTTTTTGAAAAAGCAATGAAGATTTAGGGACCCAGCATGCTGGGGAGGAGATGTACTGGGGAGACAGGGATCTCAGCATGGTACCCAAAATACACACAACACACAAAGCCTCACTGCCATCACCAATAAAGTTGAAAGATGAGCTCGCCTTCATGAGCAAAATTGGATGCTGCTGAGTGAACAGACACAAAATGAGCCTATAATCACCACAGAACCACAGAACTTTAGAGGTTGGAAGGGATCTCCAGAGATCATTGAGTCCAACCCCCCTGCCAAGCAGGATCCCCTAGGGTAATTCACACAGGAACACATACAGGTGGGTTTTGAAAGTCTCCAGAGAAGGAGACTCCACAACCTCTCTGGGCAGTCTGTTACAGTGCTCCACCACTCTCACTGTAAAGAAGTTTCTCCTCATGTTGGGGTGAAACCTTCTATGTTCTAGTTTGTAGCCATTGCTCCTTGTCTTATTGCTGCTGACCACCGAAAAGAGATTGCCCCCATCCACCTGAATCCACAAATAAAACCAAACCAACAGAAAACCTACCTAAACCAACAGGCTGAAATGAGTTCCAGAGAAAATCACCACCCTAGGAAAACAGAAGAGGTCACAGCCAGACCATGCTGCCACTCCCAAGCATGCTGAGGAATGTGGCAGAGTCCCCCAGGTCCTCTTTTGCTGACCTCCCCTTAGCTACGAGCTAGAGTGGCTTCTCCAGCCCCCCCTGGCTTTGTGCTACCAGTGGTTGCAGTGCATCACTTCAATATTGGAGGGGTTAGGAGCAGATTAGACAAACAATGGTCAGAAACCAGACATAGCTGATCTCACCTTGGGATGGGGGGAGACATGAGAGGATTTGAAGGCCTCTCTTTCAGGTGAGCCTGGGGGTTGCCTTCTTAGGCTAGAGCTGGGAGCAAGCCAAATCAGCACAACAGAAGACAGGGTGGCCTGGCAGCTCAACCTCCAACCCAAAAAAAACATACATATCAGGTTGAAGTTACAAGTTACTGTGTCAAATGGGCCCTGACAAGATGGTTCTGATGGAACAAGAAGAGTTCATCACAGACATGACACTGTGGGGAGGCAGAGACCTCTGTCATCACAATTTCTTGCAAGCAGCACCTGGACACCAGAAAGAGATCACAGGGCAGAAAAAAAAATCCTCTTTAAACAGCAGCATCATGACACTTGGTGTGGATACTCCCTCGAGAGCCCCTTTAAATAATGGGAGCTGCAGGCAAGGATGGGTCCTTTTCTGCAACAAAAAGGATGGGTACCATTTTCTGCAACAAAAATGTGAGTGGTTTGAGGAAGAAACACAACGTTCACAGAAATGCTATTTCAAACAGCTCAGAAGAGGACCTCTCAAAGGGTGGTGCGTAAAAAAACCTCTGATACTACCACACTGAAGCCTTATCAGGATCCTGAGAAAGGGCAGAAAGACTTTGATGGCTTCACCACAGTCTAGGGTTGTGTTGCAGCTTGGGGAAAAAAAAAGAGATCTGCAAAGTTTCTCTGCCCCAAACAGAAAAGTCTGGTGGAAATGTTGCATATAACTTGTCATAACCAACTTTGGTAGAGAAGAAGGGACCCAAGATGACATGTGTCCTAGCTGGGTATGGATACTGTCACAGGAGGAAAGGCAGAGACTCAAGGGTGAGCATGGAGAAGGCTCCTGTGGGGGCACTGGAATGGAGCTGGGTTTGAAAAGCAACCTCAAATCTCCTGGAGGAGCTGAATGGGTCCTGAGAACCTGTTGGGTTGGCATGGCTGAGACTAAAGCTGCATCCAGATAGGTCCACAGGGCAGGAAAGGATTTGTCCTTTGTGCCCTTGGCTTCTCTCCTGCTTGATGCCATCTATAGTTTTTCCCAGTTCACTTGACGGTAGCTTCTTTTCCACGTTCCCTTTAGACAGTGGAGCAGCTAGATCAAGAAGCAGCTGGAGAAGAGCAGTGTACATGGGAGGAAAAGTGCAAAGCTGCAGTCCCACACCCAGGAGCAAAGGAGAAACAGAGGGGGAGGAAGCAGATACTTCTCCACCTGGAGTTATTCATTTTTACCACCTGCCTCAACGGGCACAGTTATTTGCCGTCTAGGTTTTTACAGGGTGGCGGCTACAACACGCTCCTGGTGACTCTGACCGTGGCACTGGCTGCCACCAAAACCATCTGTGGTCATAGGTGGCTCTTTCCAGCTCATTATGAGACATTCCTAAAGCCAGACAAGTCCCTGGCAGGGGCAATGCCCCAGTCCCCATCAGTCATTGCCTCTGGGCAATGGCACAGAGGAGCTGAAGACATCTGTGTTGGACACTTGTCCTCTGGGGACAAACAAGGCATGGAGCTGTATTTCTGTCTGCATTTTCCCACCCTGGCAGCAGTATCTCGCAGTGGTTTGGGGACCTGACCACACTATCCCCAGGACAGGGCCACCTGTATCATGAGCTTCACCCAGTCCCCAGCCTGGTTAGGGCATCCACCACAATGTCCACCCCAATGTCCCATGGCTGGGTTTGATTGCTAAGTTGTTTTTTAAATGAAAACAACCAGAGATTGGGGCTGGAGATGGAGCAGTGTTGCTTTCCCCAGGCCCCAGATCAAAGGGAGGCAGCCAGGGCTGGCCAGTGTGGACAGCCCCCATGGTTGCCATCTACCAGCTCAGTGGTATGGCGAGGGTGCCACCAAGCACAGCCTTTGATGGCTTTCCCTTCCTGTTGTGAAGATTAATGACTTCAGAGAGAGCATCATGCCATGCACAGGGCTGCTGCAGATCCAGCTGTGCACAGACACAACAGGAGGAAAAAAGCAGTTGGTAGTTCTGGTGCACCTCAGACCTTTGGTTTTGGGAGTGTCTTGGCTTTCTACACACTATTTCTAGATGTGTCTGGAAGTCCCCATCTGCACATCAAAGACCCATGAGTGTCAAGAACCAGATGGAGCATCCCCCAAGGGTCACAGAGAGATGGGAACATTTGGGATCCTCCACTAAACTGCTATCAAATCATCAGACATATTTCCCCTTGCACTTCCAGGGGTGTAAAGCTGTGGAGCAGGGTGTTGCCTCAGACCATGGTATCAAAATTATGTAATTTTCCCAGTTTTGATCAGGCTTACCTCTCCCACAGCCTCCCTCCTCTGCTGGGTACCACAGTCCAACCACAGCGCAGTCTCAGCCGCTCTGACACCTCACATCCCCAGACTGAAAGTCCCACAAAGAGCACCCACAAGGGGAAGAGGGTATCAGCCCCAGTAAACACCCCAGGGGTGTTTACTCTGAAACCTAACAATGGCCTCTTTCACATCATCTCTGACTGTCTCAGAGGTTGAAAATGCTCTCCTCCAGAGCCCTGCTGCAGAGCCCAGCTGTGCACCAACATTACGATTCACCGAGACGCCTCCAACTCTCTCACCCAAGAGGACGAGCCACAGCCCTGTTGTGCTGCTGTGGGAGCCCAGCAGCTCACGTGAGAATGGCCCAAGCCTGGGCACACCGCAGCAGGGCCACTCACCCCTGGTTCGTTCCCCACTCGTTCCGAATGCAGAGGTGCTTATGCACAGGGTCCTTCATGTAACCTTCGTAGCAGAGACACTCACCTACAGAAAGATGTGGGGACACGAGGGACAAGTGAGGACAAGGTTTTCCCCATGCTTTCTGGTTGAACCCACCCTGTGGGCAGCCAGCAGCTCCATTCTCACGCATGGAGCAAGGTGAGAAAGCTCCTTCCCACCAGAGCTGGGTTACCAGGCTGAACTGAGTTCCCAAACCCTCCTCAACCACTTGGCCACCTACCAGTCTCAGGGTCACACTGATGCTCACAGGGATCAAGGAGGCGCCGAGCACAGAGGTCCAGGGCCCAAGGCCCACTGGAGTTTTGCTGGGAGAAGAGGACAACCTGCGCAGGGTTCAGCCAGTCGCTGGCATCCAGCTGGCTTCCCTCCAGCAGGATGAACCGGCTCCCTGCCGCCAAGAGGGGAGTCAGCAGCTCATCCCCTCCACCCCATGAAGGTCCCATGCATCCCGTAATGGACCCCCCAGTCTCCCCAATTTCAACCTGTGATGGATCCCTCCACCCCACAATAAAATTGTAAGATTGTTGTCTTTGGCAATGCCCTTTAAGATCATCTAGTCCAGACCTTCTAATCCCACAAAGGTCACCTCCATCCTGCAAGGGACTCCTTCCTCCCATGATGGTCCTTTCCATCCCCTATCCATCTTCTCCATCCTGAGACAGTGCCCTCTATCCCACAACAATCTGTCTTCCACGATGAGCCCTTCTATCCTATGTCCATCCCCTCTGTCCTAAGATGACCCCCTCCACCCGATGCCTGTCACCTCCATCCCATGACAGCCCCCTCTATCCTGTGCCTATCTTCCCTGTCTCACAGCAGCCATCTCCACCTCACACTCTGTCTCACGCCTGTCCTCTTTGTCCCACAGTGATGTCCCTTGTCCCATAATGGCCCATTCTATCTCATCCCCATCCCATCTGTTCTACACTTGCCCACTCCCCATCTCACAACGGTCCACTCAGTCCTGTGCCCACTCCCTCTATCCTACTATGTCCTGCACTGGTACCCTTCCATCCCACCCCGTCCTCTCCATCCTGTATCCATCACCTCTGACCCACAACAACCATCTCCATCCCGCATCTGTCACCTCTGTTCTGTTCTGTTCCCACCCTCTCTGACCTGCACTCCCCATCCCTCACTCCCACACTGACACTCTCCATTTCCCAATTGTCCCCTCCATTCTGCATCCATCCTGCCTCTCTCTTCTCCATCATTCTCTCCTTTTCTCCATGACAGCTTACAAAATGGAGCAGGTGGGGGTGGATAAGACCATGGGGGACTCACCATCAGCAATGAGGTGCTCAGGGACGTGGAGGGTGATCTTGACAACAAGGGGGCAGCTCATGTGGGAAGAGCACACCAGGCTGATGACACAGCTTGTCACGCTGATGAGGGTCAGCGTGGTCTTGTTCACAGGGCTCCGAGGGGACCCCACTGTGAAACATGAAAGCATAGTCAAATTTGAGACCTGAGGGGACCTTGACATTTAAGATCTGCACACTTTGGGTGCAGCCAGGAGATCTTGGAGTGCAGAGACCCTGTCCAGCCCCCTGGGAATCCAGTGTCAATCCAGTCAAGTGGAGTCAGTCCAGATTTTCAAGAGCATGAAGCAGTCTTGGCCATGAAACCCTCACTCCCTCCCGCTGTGGTTGGGATCTCCTCAAGCCTGGGCTCTCCCTCAACTCTGCAGCACAGCATGCCAAGACCTTTGCATCAAAAGGACTTTAAAGCAGAGCAGAGATATTGAGGAGAAGGTAAATGCAATATCCTTTTTGTCCCTCCCTCTCCTTCTTCTTGGCACTTCTGTCAGGGTAATTTTGCCATGACAACAGCCTCCTGGATGTCTTTGAGAAAGCACTGGAGAGCCCTAACCACTTCGGACATGCAAGTCTTTGACTTTTAATCTCTCAGCTGAAGAAGCTGAGTGGAAAAAGCTGGCTGGAGGCCGAGTGATCTCCTGCAGAAACAAAGCCTGAGTCAGCCTCCCAGCACCCACCACTGGGGGTGAAGCAAAGGGCTTCCAGTTTCACCACCCCCAGAAAAAAGAGGCACTATCCAGCAAACGAGGCTTGGTGAGGGAAAACAGACATAAAACTTCCTTCCTGGAGAAGAAAAACAACCACAGAGATGGTGCAGGGCAGTGGAGTGAGACTCCTGACTGGGGACCTAGCCTGTCCCTATCCTCTGTGGCACATACAGCTTCTGCCTGCATGGTGCTGAAGCAAACATGGGAGCTCATGGGCCAGCCTTTGAAGCATGTTACTCATGAATACACACCAAAGCCCAGCAGAAGCCTCCAGCAAAAAAAACAGAATATATTCATCCTCTCCTGAGAAACTCCACTGGAGAGCAGCAGCCTGTTGTGGGAGCAAGGGACCAGTACCTGCCCATGGCAACTCGGATGGCACCTGGGTTTTCTGTCTTTTGCTGATGGAATGTCTCCAAACTTGGAGAGGTGATGGCAAAAAAAGCAAAAGGGACCACAGCTCACTGCCCACCTCTACATCTGCACCCACCTCGGCTGCGCCTGCGGCTCCGTGAGGGGTCTGTGTAGAAGGTCAGCTGGGGATCGGTGTCTGCTTCCGTCCCCGAGTCCCCCTCAGGGTTAAGAAACGCTGAGCCAGCTGCAGAGGACATCAAGTGTAGTCACAGCAAGGCTGGCACCGTGCCACCCCAAACCACACATGCTACATCATCCCTTCAGGGCAAGCCTTGCTTTGAAGACCAGGAGCACTGTCTGCTGGGTGCAGCAGATGCAGCACCTTCTTCCCTTCCCACCATGCTCAGTCACACCTCCTGCCTTGGCTCCCATTCACTGCAGATTTTCCCTGTGCCAGTATCATGAAATATTTACCATTGCCATCACCCTCTGCATCTTTGCAACCAACCAACCCAACATCACTCACATCCTTGCAGACACCACGTTTTCAGCTTCCCTCCTCCTAAACCTTCCTTTCCATGCTCTCACCCAATATTGTCCCTATTTTTCCATCCTGAGGGAGGGTGAGATGACAGAGTGTGGGTGGGTGGAAGCCTAGAGCACCTCACCTACCCACCCCCTACCTCGTGCTTTGTTGTTGATGCGCTTGCGCTGGCTGCTGGAGGTGTGGGACAGCAGTGTGGCCTGCTGGTGGTTGGAATCCACAGGGCTGGTGGCAATGATGTTGTCCTTGTACTTGTTCATCAGGGACAGCTTGGCATTATCGCTCCCTGAACAGGAAGAATTGAAGGAAAAATCTTTCAGGGATAAGGACTTTTTTTAAAAAGGAGGGATACAAGACAAAGAGAGACTTCCTTGGGTCCACCACCAGCACCCTCGTGAGGCAGCCAGGGTGCCATGGCCAATGGGCCAAGCTGTCCCCAATGCATCCTCATGAACTCCTCAAAACTTGAAGGGGATCAGCAGCCTCACCGAGCTAGCCAAAAGCTGAGCTTTAACATTCAGCCTCTCAGCACTTCTGCACAGCCAGGCCTGAGGAAAAAACAAACCCTGAAGACCTCATCAATGTTTATAAATATGTAAAGGGTGAGTACCAGGAGGATGGAACCAGGCTCTTTGGAGGTCCCTTCCAGCCCCTGACATTCTGTGATTCTGTGAGAGCTTTAGGGGGTGAGCCACAGCCTTCACAAACCATGTCTCAGTTAATAAGGCTCTAGATTGGTGGCTCAGTTGGCAACGTGGCTAATGAGCAAGTGTTTCACAAGCCTCAAAGAGTCCCTGCTGGTAATAAGAAAGAGATAACTCTGAATGGTCCCGATGGCAAGTATGATTTTCCTGCTAAAACCCTCAGTTGATGAAGGTACTGGAAATTCTGGGATATAGAAGGGAATTTTGTGGGTCACCATCAGGTAGCTGGGAAGGGAAACTATTCTGGTTCTCCATCAGGCCACAGGCACCACAGCCCTTCCCTTCAGATCTCCACCCTGTATTGTTCCAGCCATGCTGCATTCAGCAGGGACTCCCCTCAACTAGCTGCAAGGTGTCCCAGCAAGGTGCCCCAACAATGGAAGCACCTTTGGAGTGCCACTGACGTCTCTCACACAATGAAAACCTAGAGAAACAGGGAAAATCCTTGAGGGAATATGTGCGGAACAATGGAGAGAAGATGAGATAGAAAAGAGCTACCTCAGCCCATGCTTGCTCTGGAGAACAGGGCTTGTGTGAACAGGCTGAGGGGAGACCTTTTGGCTCTCTACAACTACCTGAAAGGAATTCTAAGAGACTGAGAGTCAGTCTCTTCTCCCAAGTAACAAGTGGTAGGACAAGAGGAAATGGCCTCAAGCTATTCCATGGGAGGTTTAGGTTGGGTGTTAAAAGAAACCTCTTCACAGAAAGGGTTCTCAAACACTGGGACAGGCTCTCCATGGAGGTGGCTGAATGTCCATCTCCAGAGGTGTTTAAAAGATGCAGACATCAGAGAATTGTAGAACTGTTGAGGTTGGAAGAGACCTTTGAGATCAAGCCCAACCACTCACCTAGATCTCACAAACCCACCATTACTGCTAAGCTACTGCCACTAAACCATGTCCCTAAGCACCATATCCACACATCTTTTAAAGACCTCCAGGGATGGTGGTCAGCATCCCTGCGGGTGTGGCACTGAAGGACATGGTTTTGCACCAGACATGGTAGAGTCAAGTAAGGGTTGGACTCAATAATCTTAAAGGTCTTTTCCAACCGAAATAATTCTATCATTCAGTGCCCACCTGGTGTGAGGTCCATGCTGGCCTTCTCGTTGCAGCCCTGCAGTGAGTCCAGGGTGCGGGTGACC
Organism: Ramphastos sulfuratus; assembly: GCA_013399055.1. Taxonomy (NCBI): domain Eukaryota; kingdom Metazoa; phylum Chordata; class Aves; order Piciformes; family Ramphastidae; genus Ramphastos; species Ramphastos sulfuratus. The sequence goes on along the minus strand of WBNM01003809.1, from coordinate 185,609 downwards.
TGGCTGGCGAAGTCCTCCCCTCCGTTCATGCACTCGCGCTGCAGGTGGTGCCGCAGGTCGGTGATGTCGTACTCATAGCCGTCCAGGATGGGGGTCTCGCGGATGCTGAGCGTGCCGCTGGAGTTGTGGCCCTGCACACGGGCGTTGCGCAGGCTCTCCCGCCCGTGGCCCCCTATCAGCACGGAGGGGATGTAGTGGATCTCGTTGGCCGCCTCGGCGCTGGCGCTCTTCTGGGGCTGCGGCACCCGGCGCCGCTTGCACCACCTCCGCCGGGTGTAGAGGATCATCACCAGGCAGAGGATGGAGAGCAGCAGGGCAATCATCCCTCCCTGTGGGCATGAACATGGGCAGGGCTCAGCTGGGAATGAGTCCCAGCAATTCCCTGGGGATGCAAACATCTCGGGAATGCTCTGGGGTGGCCGAAGTGAAGGCAATAGCCAGAGCAGCTTGATCATGCCAATAAGGGTGTGATTTGTGCCCTTGTGGGCAACAAGGCCAATAGAATCCTGGGGTGCATTAAGAAGAGTATAGACAGCAGGTCAAGGGAGGTTCTCTTTCCCCTCTGTTCTGCCCTGGTGAGACCACATCTGAAGTACTGTGTCCAGGTCTGGGCTTGCCAGTTCAAGAGGGGTGGGGATAGATGAGAGTGTCCAAGAGAGGCTACAAGGATGTTGGACTGGAACATCTGTCTGATGAGGAAAGGTTGAGAGATCTGGGGCTGTTCAAATGTGTCCTGTGTTGGAACAAGAGGCAATTGATACAAAGTGGTTCCACAAGGAAGTTCCACCTCAACATGAGGAAAAACTTCTTTACTGTAAGGGTGCCAGAGCCCCTGGAGCAGGCTGCCCAGAGAAGTTGTGTAGTATCCTTCACTAGAGACCTTCAAGACCCGTCTAGATGCCTTCCTGTGTGACCTGCCCTAGGTGATCCTGCTTTGGCAGGGGGTGTTAGATTAGATGATCCCCAACCCCTACCATTCTGATTCTATGTCAGGAAGGTGCTAGCACAAAGAGAGCCCAGGGCTACCAAGCGCTCCCAGCTGAAGCCTGCCTCAAGGTGGACCAGCTTTGAAGTCAGCAGTGAGGCATGAAAAAGCAGCGTTTAAAGCAGAGTGTTTTGTTCCCCTTTCCCACAACACGCCTTTGAAAGCTGAGATCAGATTTATTCCAGGCAAACGCTCCTACAGGCAACTTTTCTTCTGACCCATTTCCAACCAGTTTCAGTGCTGTCACTCTTGATCTTGGGAGATTTTCCCAGGGTATCCAGCAGAACTTGCAGCACAGATTAAAGGAGATCAAGGCTGCAGACAGCCGGATGACTGAGGCATTGTTTTGGGAAGACCTCGAGAGGAAGAGTTAAAAAAAAAGCTCCTGCCCCTCAGGGCTGGACCATGAAACTGCACCTAGCCTTGCTACCACCCCCAAGGCCACCTTCCTCTGGAAGTGTTGTCACTGCTCACAGAGGTGGCAAGATGAAAACACAAGATGCTTCTTTACACCCATAATATGGCTTTATGCTAATTAATAATAACAACAACAACAAGAAAGCAGTCCAGAGCCAGCTAAGAGCTCCATGTCCATCCACAGCTCCAACCCCTTCTTTTCTATGCAACAGGTGATCTTGATAAAATAGAATAAAATAATAGTAATAATCTGCTCCATTAGGATAAAACATTAAGGGAATTACTGAATGAGAAGCAGGGAGAAGCAGATGGTAAAGAAGCTCTAATGGACATTATGGTTTAACCTTCTTTCATTCCCAGGATAATGGAGCTGTGATGCACCCTCACAGCCTCCTTCAAAACTTCCTTTAGAAATAAACAAAGAGAACCCAAAGAAGCTCCAGTGACTGAGCAGACAAGCAGCCCAGCAGGGGCTGGCTGGCACCTGGCATCTCTCTGGTCAGGAGACATGGTGACTCCACCAACCCTCGAGATGTGGTCCTGAGGGACATGGTTTGACACCAGACTTGGCAGAGCTAGGGAATGGTTGGACTTGATGATCTTAAAGGTCTTTTCCAACTGAAACAACTCTATGATTAAATCAGAGAAGTTGAGTTAGACAATATCCAATGCTCTCCCCTCACCATCACAAAAGCTTTCAGATTGGTCAACCATGAATTCCCCTTAGTGAATCCAAGCCAACCATTCCTGATAACCTTCACTTCCTCAACACGCTTAGAGGTAACTTCCAGAATGAACCCTTCCATCACCTTGCCAGAGATAGAGAGGAGGCTGAGTGGCCTGTAAGTTCCTGGGTTCTCCTTCTAGTTCCTTTTGAAGATTCAAGTGAGCAACTTTCCTCCAGACCTCAGGCACCTCTCCTGTTCTCCACGACCTTTTAAAGATGATGGATTGCCCACATACCAGAGAGCTCTGCCATACACCTGTGCTGGTAAACATGGGAGACCAAGCTAGAGATTGAGTCAGGTGGACACCCAGGTGGATTGTGGCTGTGGGTTCTCCAAAGAGATTTGTTATTTAATTTAAACTGTTTTTTTCCCTGCCCTGATAGTCTAAGACCTCCAACCATTCCTGAGGAAAAGCAGCCTGTGGCAACCTGACCTTCAAGAGGTTCTGAAGGGAGGATGAAAACCAGTGCCAGAGTCCACTCCACCCACTGCTCACTGGAGCATGTGAGGGCAGCACCTCAGACCCCTGGTTCCTCTCTGTGGGAGCACAGAAATCCTATTCTGCCTTCATCTCCCCCAACTTGACGCTCAGACAATAGCTATGAGAGGAACCCTGCTCTGGATGCTCCATGTATGGACTGCTGTCACAATGGATACAGACCCTCACTCTCATTTCTTCTCCTGGCAACCACATAGGGAAGAATGAAAACCAGCCTTGAAAGCTTCATGTGATCTCAACTCCTGGCACAAAAGCCAACTCTATTTATCAGGGTGTAAGGATGCCTTCAGAGCTGAGCTGAGAGTGATGGAGGAAAGGGGGAAGAGGGAGGACTTCATCTGTATTTGCACATTTTGGCATGAGAGTAACAAGTTGCAGGCATCCTTCTCATCAGCTTGATAATAAGGCTTGCTCCAAGCACTCCTGTCTCAATCTTGGGATCAGAATTACCCTAGAAGACCAAATGGCAGAGCAGGGCCACCTTGTCCTGAGGTGATGCTCTTGCAGAAGCAGCTGAGAACAGACATTAAACACAAAGATAACAGTGGAAAATGGGGTTTGGGGGTGATTATTTTTTTTTCCCTCGAGACTAATCAAGCACAAATGATGGAGGAGAAACCTGGCCTGAGGCTGCAATCTGGAAGAGCTATCCAGGCTCTCATTAGGGCAGGCACCATTAAACAGCCAGTTTGCAGCCTCGGCAACACATTGTCTCTGCCTAATTATCTTCCAGTGGCACAAAAACTGTCAGATTCTTCACATTTTCTCCAACATAACAAAAACAAAACAACCAACAAACCACAGATCCACCTCCAACATGCAGATATTGATCTTGCCCTCCTTTCTCTGCCATCAGTACCTCATCCCAGTGTATCTGGGGGGAGGAGAAGAGCTGTGTAGTCTCCATACATGAGATGCTCCTGCTTGCTGCATGCTGAGAAGCGGTGACCACAGGGTTGCCATGCTGATAAAAGTGGTGGTGACAGTGCCCGGTGGCACCGTTACACCTGCCGCGCACTAGAGCGGCAGGCGCCGAGCACCATCCATGGGTCAAAGGGCTCCTGACTAAGTCAACGTGGATTAACCTCAAGGTTAAAGCAGCTGAGACCTTCAAAGCCCAACACCACCCTGGGGATAGACACCCAAACACTTTTGCAAAATGATGGAAACTAAGGGAGAGGTTTAAAGCAGCACCCAGCACATAGCATCAATTCAGAGAGGTGCCCAGGGCATCTCAACCAGTCCTCAAAGGTTGGCCCAGTTCTCCGTCCTAGGGCAGATGAGGAAACACATGGCTTTTTAAAAGCCCCTGTCTTTCCTACAGGATTCTGGACACCTCACTGGGGCTACCTTCCCATCACCTACCATGACAGAGATGTGGAGGATCCTCAGCTCCTCCTCTGCCGACTCGGTCTGGGGCTCGTCTGTGGGGTCAAAGCCGGGCAGGTTGGGTGCCCCATCTTGGTGGTGGATGTGGAAGAGCAATGTTCCGTTCTCCAGCCACTGCTGCCGCCAGCGTACCAGTGGGATGTCATCCGTGTTGCCTGAGATCTCTGCAAAAGCAAACTGGTCATGTGGGAAAGGTGATGGAGAGCAGTGAAGAGGGACATCAGCCTCTTCCGAAACAATAGTTGGAGAAACCAAGGGACACACGTGGCAGGATTCCTCTAGTCACCTGCTGTCAGCACCATGGCTGGCCCCTACACCCCCAGAGGGTTTAAGTGGAGTACAATACAGACGTGGGCCCCTCAAAAACCCCTGATGTGGTGTAGGAACAGAGCACTTACTGACAGCACCTTGAGGCCAGACCTAGGGAACCCAGATGCAGGTCTAGGTCTTCTCCCCCTCTATTCTGCCCTGGTGAGACCACATCTGGAATACTGTGTCCAGTTTTGGGCTCCCCAGTTCAAGAGAGACAGGGACCTGCTGAAAAGAGTCCAGTGGAGGGCCACGAGGATGATATGGGGACTTGAGCATCTCCCCTACAAAGAGAGACTGAGAAACCTACAGCTGTTTAGTCTGGAGGAGAAAAGACTGAGAGGAGATCTGATCAATGTATACAAATATCTGAGGGGTGGATGGGGCCAATCTCTTTTCAGTGGTCTGCAGCAATGAGACAAGAAGTATCAGCTACAAACTGGAACAGAGAAGGTTTCACCTCAACATGAAGAGAAACTTCTTTACAGTGAGGGTGCCAGAGCACTGGAACAGGCTGCCCAGAGAGGTTGTGGAGTCTCTTTCTCTGGAGACCTTCAAAACCCACCTGGATGCATTCCTGTTCGAACTACCCTAGGGGATCCTGCTTTGGCAGGGAGATTGGACTCTGTTATCTCTGGAGGTCCCTTCCAACCTCTAAAGTTCTGTGATTCTGTGATCTTTCCACCCTAATTTAGGTCAGTTTCACCCATGTGCTTCACGAAAAACAGCTCCAGATGTGGGGAGCAGAGGACAACTTCACAGTGCCACTAATGGGATCATTTGGACCACATTACAAATTATTGTGGACAGAAAAGATTTCCCATCCTCTGTGAATGGAGAAACATGCCAGTGGCTGTGATGGCAGCTCTGGCTCTGACTGAGGTGCATTCAGAAGTCTGCAGTTTTGAACCATTTCTAACAGCTTCCCACAGGGGGCTCAGACCTGAGATCTGCAGGGGTACCTGCACCGTTTCTCCAGACATCCCAATTTTCCCCAGGTAACTTTAACTTCAGGGTTTGGGGCCAACGGGATGGACAGACAGAGCTTGGCTGAGGAGTGAGGGCAACAGAGGATAGCCAAGCAGGAGGAGCAGCTGAGGACAGGGATATGATATGCTGTAGGACACTAAATACCAAAACAAACCAAATTCACCTGGCTGACTCCGAATTTCAGGGACATCTATGGCTGAGTCTAAGCGAAAGGGAAGGAGACACCAGCACATCACTGGGAGAGATGGGCACTGCTTTAGCCATCACCTCCATCTCAGACCACCTTGATCTCAGCCATCAGCTAAGCTTGCCATGTGCCATTAGGGTTTTTTTCCCTGAAAATATGTTTTAATTGCATTGTTGGAATGACCATGGAAAGCATGACGAGCTTCCCAGTGAGATGCAGCTCTCCCTTCTGCCTCTACCCCATGGGAATGGTGCAGCCAGGGTCTAGCCAGACCCATCCAAGCCCATTCCATTTGTGTGTTTTGATGGTGATAGGGAGGAAGCCGTCTGGCTTCGCAAATCATCATCTTTATTTTGCTTGTTTCATGCTGCCTTCAAATGAAAACTGGAATTCAATTACAGTGCTGAAAAGCAACATTTTAAATTTACTGTTAATTAATTTCATTAGGCCGCCTTAAGTGAGCTAGCTAGCTAGGAGGGGAGGGGAAGGGGGGAGTGAAAAATCTGCATTAGGAACCAGGTTCATCCTCCCAAACTGATTTGATTAATCAAAAGAAACATTAGCTGCAGTGAGCGGATTGGGAGGTTGTTCCTGATCAGCACGAGACATATTTCTGGAGGGAAGCAGTGAGTGTCCCAGGCAGAGATGATGAACTCTCCTCCATGCCACTGGGAAGCAAAAACAAGAAGAGTCAACCCATCTAAGAACCCAGAAGCAGTCAACTCATCTAGGTAGCCAGGAGCAGTTAACCCATCTAGGAAGCCAGAAGCACTTTTGAAATTCCCTCTAAGCACCAAGCTGTATGTTTAGGCACGGAGATCCCCTTTGAAAAGCTGGTCAGAGCTTGAAAAAGCAGTTCTCCTCCTTCTCCCACCTGGTCTTATATTCATGGGCTGAAAGGGGAAAAAACAAAACAAAACAAAACAAAACAAAAAAACCCCAAAACCGAAAAAAAACCTTTCCTGCTTCTTCAGCTCCCTGTGGCTTCTCAACTTCACATGAACCAGCTCAAATGGAGGAAAATATTCTCCCTGCACCTGCCTGCTAACGTGAAATTAGGCGCAATTAAGGCAAGAGCTTTTATACACAACAGGAACTCCACATCCTGACATTTGGGAAAATGTAAATACCAGCATTTACTGCATTGTCAGGAGGCAGAAAAATAATAGATCCTAAGTAGATGACATTGTGACATTTCGAAAGCTGGAGTTAAAGATGTTTTCCCCCGATCTGCCATATCACTGAGAAAGCAGCACCCTTCAGCTCATTAATAGTTGAGGAGAGCTCCTTGGTGGAAGTTATTTAAATGATTCATGGATTATAGTAAATTTAAGCCTTAAAATAGGTTGTCATAATTTCAAATTTATTTAAACAGGCTTATTTTTAAAGAGAAAAACGGATTTAAATAAAAAATGGATTCTTGCTTTTAAAAGAGCACAATCCAGTTGCAGAGCTCCAGTGCCTCTTCCAGCAGCCATCACACCACAACCCTGCAGCTGCATCGCACTCAAGTCAAAAGTGCTAGAAGCAGAGGAAATTACCCCAAAAACCAACCACAGTCACCCCAAACTGGCAAGCCACAATCCCTTCACCACACCACAAGATAAGGCTGCTCAACTATATCTGTTCCTGCCCCAGCCAAAGGTTCTTGAGGCAGCACCTGGATGAGTGAGCTTCATCCTTGGACCACCTCCTTTACTCAAGGATCTTAGCAATCTGCCAGCTGCTCTTATCTCACTCCATTTCTACGTCAAACAGTTATAAATGTAAATGCTTTCCTGCACCTGTGAAATTCACCTGGAGTTTGGTTCAAGCAAGACCAAGGTCAAGCTTCCTTTTGGGTGGGTAGAATCCTTTCTGCTGGAGGTGGCTGCTTCATTACTGATGCTCTCAAGGCATGATGAAGACCAAGACCAAGATTCCTCCCAGCATCTCTTTGCTCCTCCCTCTTCCAGTCCAATGCATTCCACTTCCAGCTTTGTCTTGCTCTACAAGTAGATATCACCTGGTGGGAGATGCTATAGCAACCCACGTAGTCAACTGGGACCATTTGTCTGGATGTTCAGCTCTGCCATGGGGTTGGCACATGCCAATCCTGCCAGCCAGTTCATGCTGTGGCACCAGGAAACTCCATGGAAGGTGGGCAAGTGGACAGAAAAGCAAAAAAAACCCAAAGAGCAGGGAGGGGAGAGGATAATTTCAAGTTCAGAGTTTGAAAGATATTGATGATAGGCCTGGTCCCTGCATGGCTTTCATTAAGGCCTTGGCCATGAAGCCATTAGCATTAGTATTAACTTCTTGCACCTTTGTTAAAAAATAGCCTGCCTGAGTCAGGGGTTAATAACAGTAGGAGACCACTAATTAGGCTATGCCTCATTCACCTGGTATCAAACGTGGCCCAGGTCCTTCATATCTCCAGGAGCAGCAGGCTCCAAAGACCTTGGCTGATGCTTTCAACATAACGGCTGCAGCTACTCCCCTCCCAGCCCATCTGCGACGGGAGGGAGGAGGGAAGAAAAGGCTCTAGAGGGGCAAACTGAGGAGAGGACGAAGTCCAGATGAAGTTGCTGGGGGCAGGTGGATTTATACCCACTTCATTACTGATCATCTCAAATAAGCTCATTTTCCTAGGGAGAGCTGTCCCACCCAAAGCAAACCTAGTCCTTCCTCTGCATCTCACAATTTTGGGAGGTGACACCCCTGCGTCTCCCAGTTTGGGGAGGAAACACCTCCATCACAGCCCAGCTCTGCACCTGACCTGGTGCAACACTGAAACTGAGCTCAGCATCAACATGAACCCATTCCCACGGCCTTGTTTCCTCACCAAGACCCAGCACCGTGGCACACAAAGAGAGCAGCTCACCTCAAAAATGCACACCAGCACTTCAATGGAAAAAAGCCCAGCAAAACAATTTTCCTTCCCATTTGGAAGCATTTTGCACTAATAGACATCTCCAATTATTCAAATGACCTCTGCCAGAGTCTCTGCAGACCCACTGCATGCAGCAGAGCACAGGTTTCAACTTGGACTTGGATTTCCTCGTTAGTGTTTAAACCTGGCTTATTTTCCACACAGAACCTGGCTGTGTTTTTATTTCACTTCCCCATTAGCAAAGGCTTTTGCTCCATGTTTAAACCTTGCACCTCCTTCAAAAGACTCTAACAAGTTTACGAAAGCCCTGATCCTGACCTTCTTCTCCAAGGGTCTCCAACATCTGAAGTAGGACAGGAGACCTTCCCACTAGGAGCCACTCACACTTTCTCTTGGGACCTCAGACCTTATCAATCCAGATGTCAAAAAGCATATCCTGATATTTAACTCGTTTTCACTTCTGAGGTTTTACTGACACATCTTTCACAGGATAATATTCTTGCTTTTATGCGCCCAGTTAAAAAAAATCACATCCATCACTGACTGTCTCTATTTTATTTCCTTTTTTTTTTTTTGCCTTTTCCTCCCTGTCTCCAATCTCCGGTAAGAAAATGAGCTCATTCTGTAGGTCATTCTGCCTTGTTAAGACACTCCAGCTTCTCCCTACCAGCAAACACAAACCTCACTTTAACTATTTTATCTGTTAGGAACCTGTTACGTGACAGAAGGCACTTTGGGCAACATTTCCAAAAGGCCCATAGACATGAGAGGCTCTAAAGGCTCAACAAGGGTAAGCATAGGGTAGGCTCAACAAGGATAAGTGTAGGGTCCTGCACCTGAATGGGGATAATTCCCTGCACCACTACAGGTGAGGGGTTGACCTGCTGGAAAGCAGCTCTGTGGAGAAGGACCTGGGAATGCTGGTGGACAACAAGTTTACCATGAGCCATCAATATGCTTCTGTGGCCAAGAAGGCCAAATGGATCCCTGGGTTGCATTAAAAGAGTGTGGCCAGCAGCAGATCAAGGGGGGTTCTCCTCCCACTCTACTCTACCCTAGTGAGGCCACATCTGGAGTATTGTGTGCAGTTCTGGGCTCCTCAGTTAAAGAGAGACAAAGAACTATTGGAGAGAGTCCAGCAGAGGCTACAAAGATGCTGAGGCCCTGGAGCATCTCTGCGAGGAGGAAAGGCCGAGAGACCTGGGGCTGTTTAGCCTGGAGAAGAGCAGCCTGAAGGGGAATATGATCTATGCTGGTCAAGAGCTAAAGGGTCCCCACCCTTTAGGATGGGGTCAGACTCTTTTCAGTAGTGCTCAGTGACAGGACAAGTGGCAATGTGCACAAACTGGAACCCAGGAGGTTCCATCTGAAGATAAGGAAATGCATCTTTGCTGTGAGGGTGCTGGAGCCCTGGAGCAGGCTGCCCAGAGAGGTTGTGGAGTCTCCTTCTCTAGGGAGATTCCAAACCCGCCTGGACATTGTGATCCTGGGCACTCTGCTGTGGGTGACTCTGCTTTAGCAAGGCAGGGCTGGACAAGGTGACCCTCAGAGATGCCTTCCAACCATGATGCAATTCTGTGATTCAAGGAACAGGCACCCACTGTATCTGGAGCCACTCTCTGGCTGGGTCAGAGAGATCCCCCCACCAAAAGCTCTGCACCTGGGGCTGGTACACGTGAAGCTGTTAGCTGTCACAGCAAGGCTGACAGCTACCCAGGTTTCTCCTTGAAGTGCAGGGTGCCTTTGTGTTTAGGAAGGTCATCAAGGACTCAGACTTCAAAACTGTAGCCACACTTTAGCCTTAAACTAGGATTGTTGTCCTGAATATGCCATGGTCCTAATTTGTCCCTTTCTTTAAAAACAAACCCCTTCATCACTCCAGGAGTGACACTGTGCCACAGGGGAGTGACATTTGTTTGCAGAGTGAAGGACACTGACTCATTATTAATCAGTCTGAGCAGACCAGCTTTGCTCTGCAGCTCCTGACCTTACAACGTGACATGCCCCACTGCCCTGCTCTTCCCTGCAGACCCAAGGACGTGCCCAATTGCACCTGTGTGATGTTCCTTCCGAGGCTTTTTTCTCACCACATTTGCCATTTTTGACCAAAACCTGGGGAAAATCCTGGCTACTGTGTGTGGCTGCCATGAGCAGGCTGGGACAGCTGCTGCTGTTTGATTTGCACTCCTGTTTTGTTAGTTTGGTCCCATCTGCCATAACCATGAACTACAGAGATGTGGGAGGAGAGACAAAGCCACCTCCTGGACCAACATAAAGGAGACGTGGTCATGTACAAAAATCCTAAAGCCCCAAACCATGACAGTGAGCAAAAGCAAAATAAAAGGAACTTCTGAGGTGCAAGGTTGGTATTTAAAGCCCAGAAAGGGCCGTGTTTCTAGTTGACACCCAACCTTGTAATGCCACTTCTTCCAGAAAGAAGCCCAGGTCTCCACAGAAAGAGCCCAAATGATGAAGAAGTTCCCAATTAGCCATGGAAAATTACTGCCTTGGCTAAATCACCTCCCAGCACATTGGTGAGATGGAGAGCATGAAGCCCTTAGCCCAGATGGTGCTCACCTATGAGCAGTGGAGGAGGAGAGCTGATGAACTCCACCAACACAGCAGCTATCACTCAGAAAGGGTGACAATCCAGAGAAGAACAACTTGGCAGAGGAGACCCCAATCTCTTTAAAAAGCTCTTTGTGCATCACTCCAATCACAGACCAGTAAATCCTATTTCTGCCCCGGAGAGTTTGTTAGAGGAACTGGTAGGTGCGTGGGTAAATATGGGTCGCTGTACACTGTAAGCCAGTAGATAAGGGTGATCCACTTTGATGGACTCATTTCAAAAAGTCCTCGTCAGAATCCACCCCCAAAGTTTCCCAAAGCACCTAAGCGGGGTTGGGATGAGAGGGAAAGTCCTCTTGATGCCCACCAGGTGTGGGTGGAGGAAGAGGTTAGCTTTCACAACAAAAGGAGGTTACCAAGAAGCCCCATGGAGATCTTTGTCAGGACCTCGGCTGCTCAGAAATGCTCTGCAAGAGGAAGTGAATGACAAAGTTGGTCACCAATGCTAAATTTAGTCTCCACAAAGCTAGAGCTGCAAAAAGCTGGAAGAAAAGTGGGCAAGGAAGTGGGCAGGTGAAACTCAACTTTGGTGAAAGCGAAGTCAGTCTGGAATCCTGCAAGTGGTATTCAGGTCAGCCATCTCCTAACGGAGAAGGCAACACTGGAAAGGTTTGGAGGAGGGGCACAAGCAGCTTTGTGGGGAGGAGAAACCAACTGCACAAGGGCTCTTCAGCAAGGAAAACAAACAACTGAGCAGGGCCATGATCAAAGCCTACAAAGCCATGAAGCCAGTGGAGCAGAGACAAAGGCAATGATTATTCACCATTTCTCGCTTTGCAAGGATTACGGGTGTAAAAACTATCAAAAGGCTCTGTTTCATCCACCATGAAGTATGAAAGCACTGAGAAAGGAACTTAATTCAAGGAAGACAGAGACACCAGCAGCTACCAGACAGCCCAGAAACAAATCCCAACTTGAAAAAACCCTGCAGCACAGACCTTGGCAGCAGAGACAGGACCATGCTCTATATGCTGTGGGTTTAACATTTTTTTAACAGAATCACAGTATGGTGGGGGTTGGAAGTTTCCTCTGGAGATCATTCAGGCCAAACCACCTGCTAGAAGAGTATCACCCAGAATAAATCACCCAGTAACATGTCCAGGTGGGTTTTGAATGCCTCCAGAGACAGACTCCACAACCTCTCCGGGCAGCCTGTTCCAGTGTTCTGCAATTTTTTTTTCCCAGTTACCAGCTACTCATCATGCCAAGGGACCACTGACCTGCCGCCCCCGACACTGTTGAGTATCCTGGGGATAGAGGGTGGCTGCAAAGCTAGCTAGGTGCTACCCAGGGCACCTTTCAAGGACCCATCCCATATCCACATATCCCTTCAGGAGCAGCTGAAACCTCTTCCAAGCAATGCCTCAGTAGGGTAAGGAGACCCCCAAGGCACCTCCTTCTCTTTGAGACAGCTTCTCAATACCCAGCTGGCAACAGCCCCTCTGCAACCCCCAGCCCTCCATGCTGTTGGACCCTCCAGACTCAAGACACCTGCCAAGATTACCTTCAACTTTCCAAGGCAGGCAACAGTTTTCAGGGGGAGGCAAAGCCCTATTTATATCCATCAGGGGCTGGCAGGGAAGGTAACAGGCTGCCACTCCAGCCCATCTGCCAGCCACTTAGCGAGACATCAGAGCATATCATACAGGAGAGGTCAGGCAGAGGCCGTGGCGGGACAGGCAGAGGGAGGCACTGCAGCAGTGACATGGACTTGGCTTCAAGGGTAAACTTCAGCCCACTCCTGCAGACCAATTTGTTTAAGCACTCATTGTGCTGAAGCCAAGAGGTCAGGCAAATCAGTCATTATTCTGGACTTCTCGTGCCACTCATTCCTCATCTTCCAGGGGGAAAGCAGAGTCTCCTTCTCTGGAGACTTTTAAACCTGTCTGGGTGTGTTCCTGTGTGACCTGCCCCAAATGATCCTGCTTTGGCAGGGGGGCTGAACTTGATGATCTTCAGAGGTCTCTTCCAACCCCTACCATTCTATGATTCTATGAAAGTCAGGACCTGCTGCTCTTCTGGGACATGGGAGGGATGAGGTGGCCCTCCCAGGTGGAACCAAAGTAACCCTGTCCAATTTTCTGCCAATAGCAAGGCCAAGAGTTTTTCCAAGAGATCATCCTCCTCTTTCTCCCATCTACCCTGGAGGGACTGATGCTGATCTTGAGAGTGGAACAAATTCTCACCAGTGGCCCCATACCAGGGTGGAGAAGGCAGGCGTTGGCTTTTGCTGACTGCAGCCTAATGTCTTCCATTTTCCTTACACTGCAACCCAGAGAAACCCCAAAGGCTTTTGCAGACCTGTGCCACTTCTCCCACCACTCAAAAGACTCAAAGAATAGTAGGGGGTTGGAAGGGACATCTGGAGACCATTGAGTCCAACCCTGCTGCCAAAGCAGAATCACCTAGGGCAGGTCAAAAAGTCTATGGTGCTTAAGAGCTCCTCCTTCATTTCAAGCTCCACTCTCAAGTTTGTGGAGAGGCTTTGAAAGATAACAAGGAGAAGGAATTAAGAAAAAAAAAAAAAAAACAACAGAAGAAGGAAGAAAGATGTGGAAAGGGACAAAGTTATCTGTGCATCTTGAATTTATCACTCTTGAAAGAAGAGCTTGTCAAGAGGGCCAGAGCCCAGCCAGTGTGCAGTGATCAATGGGAGGACTTTTGGGTCTAGTCAAGCTTGTTTCAGATTTACAGGAACAGAAGAGAGGCATAAATCTGCCGCTGCCTGACGAAAATGGAGGTAATTAAATCTGCAGGTGTATATAATTGTCATACTGACGAGCTGCATAAATCAGCAGAGCCAGCAGAACCACACAGCCTCGTGTTGAGCACAGAACCTCCCCATGAGGAGCATAGGGGACAGGGTTGGTGTGGCGGCCACCACAACCTTCTCTTCTGTGAGAGACCCTCTCTAGATTGCCCACCTGGGTATCAATAGAAGGAGGACTCTTCCAGCACTGTCAGTGGTTGCAATTACCTGCAGCCTCAGCCTGGCCACTGCAAAATTTCCCCTGACTTCAGGAGGAGGAAGATAGGACCCTGACCATTCAAATGGCCAGCCACAGATGCCACAGGGTGCTCTTGAAGCTCCAAGTCTGGGTGCAAACTTGGCAATGACTTAATCTTGTAGCAAATCCATTTTATTTAATTTTTTAAATGTTTTTTAACCTTTGTTATTTTAGGAACTTTGAAGCCTAAGCTGCTCCAAGGCAGCTGCCTTTATAAGAAGGACAGAATGTGTAGAGTGGGGATTTGAAAGGGGGAGAAATAGCGAGAGGAAGAAATGGTGCTTCACAGCTGAGGTCTGCAATGGCTCTTTCATCGTTTTTCCTGCATCCCAACAAACCCACTCCAGCAGGCACTCAGGGCTCTTTACCCAGCGGCTACAACCATCCCAATGCAAACCGACACTGGTGTCTTCCATTTACCTAACACTGCAACCCAGAGAAATGCCAGAGACCTTTGCAGACCTCCCACCATTCAATAGACTCAAAGAATGGTAGGAGTTGGAAGAGACCTCCAGAAATCACTGAGTCCAACCCCACTGCTAAAACAGGATCACCTAGGGTAGGTCACACTGGAATGCATCCAGATAGGTTTTAGAAGTATCCAGAGAAGGAGACTCCACAACCTCTCTGGACAGCCTACTCCAGTGCTCCATTGCCCTTACAGTAAAGAAGTTTTTCCTTCTGTTGTGGTGGAACTTTCTGTGTTCCAGTTTGTATTCACTGCCCTTGTACTATCACAGGACACCATTGAAAAGAGACCAACCCACTCTTCTTGACACCCACCCTTCAGATCATAAGATGTCCTCTCAGTGCGGTCTGAGCCCCAGCAGAGCCCCAGGTCTCTCAGCCTTTCCTCATAAGAGAGGTGTTCCAGTCCCTTCATCATCCTTGTAGCCACCATTGAACACTCTCTAGTCTATCCCTGTCCCTCTTGAACTGAGGAGCCCAGAACTGGTCACAGTAATAGGACACCCCTTGGTCCCCAACACAGTTGCTGAACATCCTTTCCAAGCCACCACAGCTCAGCCCTTCTGCCGTGCATGCCAGAGCCACAGGAACACACTTCTTGCTGTGCCAGGAAGGAGAGAAACATGAGGGAAGGCTTTCCCATCACCTTCACCAGCTAAGCCCCCTCACACGTGCCCACAGGCTGACCCCACTTTCCAGGTCGAGTGCTATGTATGTGCAGCAATTGGCTAATTAAAAATTAAGCAAGAGCTTCTGCATTGCAGTCCAAATTATGTAACGATGCTCCTCGGCTCCAGTACCCATCAGCTGTAACGCGATCACACGGCACCACCACCCTGCCTGTATCCACCTGCCCGCCTGCTCAGGTGCTGCTCCCACCCTCGCGAGGAAGGAGAAAATCCCAGTGTCAGAACCACATTTACTGGGGGAAGGTGAAAAATCTACTTATTACAACACCCCCATGAGCAGGGCGTTTCGTTCCCTTTTGCTCCTCCTGCTCCAAAGGGAAGCAGCAACTCATCTTGGCAAACAAGCAGCATTCTGTAGGCAAACAAAATTAAATCAAGGTGAGGAGTGAGCTGCGGTTTTGGTATCTTGAGAGCTAAGAGCCCTGCCCCACTCTGAGCATCATTTAACTGCAAACTCTCGCACCAATGCCCACATTTTTGCTTTAACCCTGTGGGTTCTGGGGCTCCAGGAGGTGGCCTGCCACCTCCTCCCTTCCTTGACCAGCAAACCACTGAATACACGCGGCCCCTGCAATGCCATTCCCAGGACACAGATGCTGCCACTCAGTGTGAAACCAGCCATTCATTTCTGCTGTCATTAGCTCCAGTGAGTGCTGCACTGGACACCATGCATGAAGCCAACAGAGATGCTTGTGGCATCTCTTACTGGGTTCCGTTCTTGAAGCCTCCACAGATGCTGCAGCTCACGCCCGTGGCAAGTGGCTCTGTCAGTGTACTCCATTACCACTCCTAACAGCCCTTGGCTTTTGCATGGTCCCTCAAGTTATCTTCTATCTCCTGCCATCGTGCCTCTCCTCTGACCCCATGGTCCATTCCTTCCTGTCTTCCCTCCATCACCCCAACACTTTCCCACAGCTAGCATGACTGAGAGACATGGGGACTGTTTTGCCTGAAAAAAGAGCAGACTGAGAGGAGATCTTATGAATGTTTATAAATATCTGAAGGGTGGGTGTCAATTAGAGGACAGTCTCTTTTCAGTAGTGTCCTGTGATAGGACAAGGGGCAATGGATACAAACTAGACCACAGGAAGTTCCACCTCAACATGAGGAAAAACTTGTTTGCTGCAAGGGCAACAGAGCACTAGAGCAGGCTGCCCGGAGAAGTTGTGGAGTCTCCTTCTCTAGAGACTTTCAAGACCTGTCTGAACACATTCCTGTGTGACCTGCTCTGGGTGATCCTGCTTTAGCAGAGAGGTTGGACTTGATGATCTCCAGAGGTCCCTTCTGTCCCCTACCATTCTATGACTCTGTGACTCTGTTTCACAGGCATTCAGTTGCACATGAAAAGTTCTCCCTCCCTAGCACCAAGCTGTAGTTACAAAGAGGCCAGATCCAGCCCAAGCTGACCATGGCATCCCCATCTCACAGGAACATGTGCACCACATCCATCTCGGGAACCTCTGCACGCCAGCCTGTGTGGGACACTCTTTCACCCGTTTGTGCTGGGGGATGCTTGGTGAGCAGCGTGAGTCTGACTCTTCCAGCTGTTATGTGCCCCACTTGACAAGCAAGAAAAGGGGAAAGCATGTTAAAAAAAAGCTGTGGAAGCCAGCCCAGGTCCAAGGCTGCCCATGTCACAGGTGTTTCTACCATCTACCAAGGAGGCCATACTATTTCTTCTGCCCATCAGGGTCCCAAGTGTACCAGGAGTGCCACACACCCAGGAAGAGAGCAGCTCCTACTGAAAAGTCAATAAAATTGGTTCCATTTTTTTCCCTCAAACCATGTTCCACCTTGCTTGTGGATTCTTGGACACACATCCCAGCCTGGCTAGAGCTGTACCTTGGGATGAGACCTCTGCAGCTGCTGTCTTGCAGGCTGACAGAGACACTTCTAATACGCCCCTAAATTCCCAGTCCACATGTGTCATGTCTGCAAAGATAAACTGCATGACTTGTCCCTTTGGCCAGCAAGAAACCCAGCAATTCCACTGCAGAGTGACAGATCTCAAGTCCCATCACTGCTCCTCTCCAGAGCTCTCTGGAGCAGCAAAAGCCAGAACCCAGTTATTTATGCCTCAGCAACAGGAGAAAGGTTGAGGAGATGCAGCTCTGGGATGGGAAAATAGCTCCACATCAGCACAACCACTGCTGGGAAAGCAGAGCCCAGAGAAGCTTGGGGCCAGCCTGGGGCAGTGGGAGGTGTGATAGGCTGCTCTGCTCCAAACTGATGTTTTGAGGAGCTATCCCATCAGCTGTGGACACCGGGGACATCATTAGAGGAGAGGATGGGCCGAGGGCACAGCAGCAATTTAAAGTCTGCCCTGAGCCAAACTTAGCCCCCCTGGGACACTGAAACTTTGGCTGCAAATTGACCATGGCATTAAAATCTGGGAACACAATGTCTCCTCTCCCAGGCATCTCCTCTTGCCCACTGAAGTCATCCAGCTTGGCTGATGCGAGCAGCACCCTCCCTCCCATAACAGGAGAAAGGCCACCACCTCATGATGCCACACAAATCACCCCAACCAGCCCCAAGCCACCCACCCCCATGCTGGATCTGTGCCCTGTAGTCAATTTTCATATCCTGGCTGCAGACCCAAGAAGGGGAGTTTCAAGGCTTCTGAAAACCCACAGTAGAAACCCACCATGGGGTGGAAAAACCCCATTAAGGGGAGGGCATTTGGTGGCTGCAGGGCTTTGGCACTGGGAAGTACCAGGAGCCTACCAGCCTCGGTTGCTGGTTCCCAGCACCATGCCCTTCCTCTCTCACTCCCCTTGGGATGCTCAAATTAATTGCCTTGTCTCCTGGAGCTTTTAGCTGGAACAAATAAAAGAAAAAGAGAGGGGGTGCCAAAACCCATAATAAGGTCTACAGTTCCTCTGAGCTACAAGGCCTGCTTTAAATTTGGGATTTTTTGTTTTTTTTTTAAAGGAGGTTTCCATGGTAACCATCTCCCATCACACAAGAGCCTGTCCCCGGGATATTTCGGGGTTGCTAATATGTGCTTACCCAAGCAGCCACTGTGTTGTGACAGTGACATCGTGGCTGGGTTTATTGGCAGGGGAGGAGGGTAGGGGTGCAGGAGAGTGCTCCCAAAAAACAACTTCTGGACAGGGCTGGGCAAAGGGGAGCCTAAGGGTTCAACAATGATTAGAGTCCTGCAGCTGGGGAGGAACAACACTATGCACCAATGCAGGTCAGGGGTTGACTTGCTCCACAAAGAAGGACCTTGGAGTCCTGGTGCACGAGAAGTCATCAATGGGACAGTGATGTGCCCTTATGGGGAAGAAGGCCAATGGAATCCTGGGGTGTGTTAAGAAGAGTGTGGCCAGCAGGTCAAGAGAGGTTCTCCTCCCCCTTTACTCTGCCCTGGTGAGATTGCATCTGGAGTATTGTGTCCAGTTCTGGGCTCCCCAGTTCAAGATAGACTAGAGAGTGTCCAATGGTGTCTACAAGGATGATGACGGGACTGGAACACCTCTCTTATGAGGGGAGGCTAAGAGATATGGAGCTGTTTTGCCTGAAAAAGACAAGACTGAGAGGAGATCTTATTGTTGTCTACAAATATCTGAAGGGTGGGTGTCAATCAGGGGACAGTCTCTTTTCAGTGGTGTCCTGTGATATGACAAGAGGCAATGGATGCAAACTGGAACATAGGAAGTTCCACCTCAACAGGAGGAAAAACTTCCTTACTTTGAGGGTGATGGAGGGGTGGAACAGGCTGCCCATACAGATTCTAGAGTCTCCTTCCCTGAGAGCCATCTGGACGCATTCCTGTGTGACCTGTACTACATGATCCTGCTTTGGCAGTGGGGTTGGCCTCAATGACCTTCAGAGATCCCTTCCAACACCCATCATTCTATGATTCTATTAAGGTCCTACCTATGTGCAGTTTCCTCTGCCCATCAGGCAGGTCTTCATCCCAAAGGGCTCCAGCAGCCAGGCAATGGTTTCTCCTGGACCACAGACCAATTTGGGGAGCACTCCCAAGGCAACACAGCCTTCACCAAGTCAAGTAGAAGTGATGTGGCTAATCAAGAGCACAGATAGTGTCTCCTTAACATCTTCTGCTGCCTTCTCCAGCCCTTCTCCAACTCCTTTCCTCCACCAGGTTAGTTTTCAGCTCCCTGCAGGAGCAAAGTCAGCTCTCTGCATCCCCATGGCTGCTTGCTTTGCCACAGTCTTTAGTCATCCTAATTACTGAAATGCCTCAGTCAGCCAGCAAAAGGACCATGTCTCTTCTTGCATCAGGGCTGCTGACTCCAAATTTCTGTGGCCGATGTGCCACCACCAGCTAGAGGGTCCCTTAAGGACCCTTTGCCCTCCTTCAATTATAAATGTTGAAAAAAGCCCCTGCCTGTTCCCCAGCAGATCTTGGGCTCTGCAGACAGAACATGTGTCTGAGGGAACTGTGACTACTTCATCTGGAGAAAAGGAGGCTGAGGAGAGACCTTCTCTGAAAGGAGGTTACAGTGAGGTGGGAGTCAGTCTCTTCTCCTTGGTATCAGGTGATAGGACAAGAGTTACACCAGAGGAGGTTTAGGTTGGATATTAGGAAAAATTTCTTTCCTGCAAGGATGGTCAGGCATCGGAACAGGCTGCCCAGGGAGGTGGTGGAGTCACCATCCCTGGAGGTGTTCAGAATCAAAACCCATGTAGACATGGCACTTCGGGACGCATTTTAGTGGGCATGGTGGTGTTGGGTTGACACTTGGACTTAATGATCTTAGAGGTCTTCTCAAACCTTAAGGATTCTGTGATTCTGTGGGGAAGAGCACAGGCTCAGATCCCAGCCTGAGCCCATCATTACCAGCAAACAAGGCTCCATTGAAAAGCAAAGCATGAGGTCAGCTTGGACCACATCCCAAAGCAGACTCTAAAGAGCCCAACATGAGCATCCACCACAGAACTACAAAACAGTTGAGGCTGAAAGAGACCTTTGACATGATCAAGTCCAACCACTTGCCTAGAGCTCACAATCCCACTGCTACTGCTAAGCTACTACCACTACACCACGTCCCTAACCACCACATCCACACATCTTTTTAAATATCCCTAGGGACAGTGAGTCCACCACCAACCTGGGCAGCCTATTCTAATGCTTGATAACACTGCCCGTGAAGTTTTTCCTAACATCCAACCTGAACATCCCCTGGCACAACTTGAGGCCCCTTCCTCCTCTCCTATCACTTCTTGCATGTGAGATGAGAAGAGGAAACAGCCTGAAAGTTGATCCCAAGCATCCCTGGCAGCAAAGCAGGACCAGAAACACCAACATGCCTCATGGGCGCAGAGAATGCTCTCTCCAGACACATTCTCAGCATGAAGCCAGAACCCAGCAGTCAAAAAATCTTTTCTTATCCAGACAAATCCCCTAGCGTGCTGCTGCTTGGGGTGAGCTATGGGCCACAGGCTGGCTGCAGAGCGGCCCCGAGCCCAGCAATTTGCAAGTAAAAGGACAACCAGTCTGAAATGACAGAGCTGTCACCATCCAGACACTGCCTTCATCCCACCAGGCAAAAACTCCTTCATGTGAAGGAGACGCCGAGAAAGATCATTTCAGAGCCTCCATTTGGCTGGCTAAGCAACCATTAAAGATATAAAATAGGAGGAAATGGAATAAGATAGAATATAAAGTAGAATGAAATGGAAAATAAAATATTTTTCTTAAAAGGAAACCAAAATTTTAAAATAATAAAATAGAAAGAATAGAATAAAGATAAAATAAAATAGAAAAATAAAAGAAAACTTTTAAAAATACAATTAAACAAAATAGAAAGAATTAAAAAGTAAAATAATAAAATAGAAATAAAGTAAAATACAGTAAAATAAAATACAATAAAACAAAGTAAAGTAAAATACAATAAAACAAAGTAAAATAAAATAAAATAAAATAAAATGCTAGGAAATAGGATGTATCCCAGGATTAAATGGCACCAGCATGGGCAGAGAAGAGCGAAGTGGGAGAGTGTCAGTGGGCTGTGTGGTTGTGTCACCTCCACCTCTGGGACCACAGCCAGTTCCATTGCGTAAAACATCCTGCTGCCAAGTTTTTGGGGGTCTTTGAAGAGCACCCAGGTGGGGAGCCCAGGCCCCAAAACTGAGGCAGATCTGGGAATGGGAGCTAGCCTGCACATCTCCACCAGGATGCAGTCAGAGAAGGCTGAAAGAGATCAAAGAGAGCTGGGAGCACTGCTCTGCACAGCCAAAAACAGGGGGCCAGCCCCTCGGCTGAGCACTGATCCCCTGCCCACCACTGCTAGCTAGAGCCTGACACCCAACGGGGGAACACCAAGTATCCCCACGGCCACCCCCCTGCTGCTTTCTGGGTCAGCCAGATCCCTTCCCAGCCCCGCTGCCGCTGGAGCCAGCTGGATGCACGGTTGCCATGGCAACGGGTTCCCAGAGACAAAATCCCCATTTCTTTTCTTTTTTTTTTTTCATCCTCCTTGGTTAAGGGAAAAAAAAAAACCAACCTACGAGAGGCCTTCTGCATCCACTGTGCCACCAAAATCCTGCTCCCAGTAAGAAAGCAGCTTGGCCACGAGCACAGCATGGGGACAAGTTGCCCCTAAGGATGGGCATGTGCATCCTGAGCCTCCCCCCTGAGTCTTGCTCACCCCGGTGTGGCCATGGAGGCCCCTCTGCTCCTCCCAGGCATGCTGCCCACTTTTCTGTAGCATTTTCCACCCTGTCCAAGCTCACAGCTGAGACTAGTGCTGGGGTGTATCATGTGGAGGAGGTTGTGTGACCAGGCATGGGTGTTTTGGTGACTGAGCAGGTCATCTCATCCATTCTGGCCTCATCCTTCAGCTGAGCTGCAGAGAGGTGAGGTTTACATTACACGGTCAAGAGCAAGGGTAATAATGGTTTTCACCCAAATCCTATTAGATGAGCCTGTCCTGTTCTACCTGATGCTCCCAGGCAGGTTCAGGGCAGGATGCATCCTGCCAGCAGGTCCCTCTCTGCTTTGCTGGAAGCTCTGCAAGTCTTCAGTCCTTGGTGACACCCCTTGGGGCACACTGGCCTCTGCCGCCAGCACCAAGGGGACACTTCTAGTGTGGAAAGCAAATACCCAAGCATCACTGGGGAAAGGAGGTGCAGCAGCACTGAGGACTCAGTGATGGGCCCAGCATTGAGGGTTGATGAAGAAAGGAGGTGGCAAATGATGGGGAGGGAACTATCTCACACCACAGACCAGGCAGCCAGCAGTGCTCTGGATCACAGAATCACAGCACCATATAACTGCTGAGGTAGGAAAAGACCTTTGAGATTGAGTCCAAGCACTCACCTAGAGCTCACAATCCCACCACTGCCGCTAAGCCACTACCACTAAACCATGTCCTTCAGCACTGCATCCACACATCTTTCAAACACCTCCAAGGATGCTGATTCCACCACCTCTCTGGGCATCCTGTTCCAATTTTTGATAATCATTTTTGTGAAGAAATATTTCCCATCATCCAACCTGAACCTCCCCTGGCACAACTTGAGGCGATTTCTTCTTGTCCTGTCACTCATAGCATGTGAGAAAAGACCAACCTCCACCTTGCCCAAACCTTCTTTGAGGCAGCTACAGAGGGTGATGAGGTCTTCCCCCAGACCAGGTCTTCTTTTCTCAAGACTAAAACCCCCAATTCCCTCAGCTGTTCCTCATAAGACCTCTTCTTCAGGCCCTTCACCAGTTTTGTTGCCCTTCTCTGGACCCACTCCAGCACCTCAGTGTCCTCATAGTGAGGGGCCCAAACCTGAATCCAATACTCAAGGTGTGACCTTATTGGATGCTACAGACAACATGCCACCGTCAGCACCAAACACTCCAGGAAGGTGTAGGAACAAGATGCCTCCCCTAGATTAATGGGAGATGTAAACCCCAAAGCATCCACCTCAAATTCACCCCACAGCAATAGGAAGCAGGGTTAGGACCTGGGCCAGGCAATCAGCTTCTGGCAGCAAAAAGGGATTAAGCACATCCCACTGCCAGGGTGAGCTTTGCCAGCAGGCAGGAGGGCTGCCACAGCACGGTGTTTTGGGGGTCCCTTCCCCACCTCAGGTGCTGATATGGGTGTGCTGGGACCAACAAAGCTCCTGGCCACCCTCCAAGCCACTTGGCGGGGGAGGTGCTGGCGGCCACCCCCCTTGGCCAGGCACGTGGGAACATCGATCACACTACTGGGTTTCAGTGCCTGCGACAGTGTCCAGGATCAAAGCCAAGTTCAATTAATGGCTCACAATCTTATTAGAGAAATTATTCCAGGATCTTGAGTAAAAGTCCGATATATCCACTCCATTCCATTAGTCAGGCTCATTTAGTAATTCAATCAATCTAAGCAAGGCAATTGAGCTCCTCTGGTATAATTTAACTCAGTTATTCTCTAGGTACTTAAGAATTTCTTAATATTTGCTCCATTATTTCACCATTACACCCATTTCCAGGTGCAAGGTTTGCACTTGGAGCAATGCTGTGGGTCCCAGGGTGGGACTAGCTCCACTGTAGCCTTCTGCTCATGACATCATAGAGCAGAATGAATCATAGAATGCAACAGGTTGGAAGCAACCCTTGAAGGTCAACTTGTCCAATTCCCCCACAGTGAGCAGGGACATCTTCAACTACATCACGTTGCTCAGGGCCCCATCAAGTTTGACCTTGAATGCCTCCAGGCTTGGGGACTCAACCACATTCCTGGGCAACCTGTTGCAGTATTTCACTGCCCTCATAGTGAAGAACTTCCTCCTAATGTCCAACCTAAGTCTATCTGTCTCTAACTACTGCCCCTTGTCATATTGCCACATGCTCTTCTAAACAGTTCCTCCCCAGCTTTCCTGTAGGTTCCCTTCGCATATTGAAACTCTGCTATAAGGTCTTCCCAGAGCCTTCTCTTCTCTAGGCTGAACAACCCCAACTCTCTCAGCCTGTCTTCGTAGAAGTGCCCAGCCCTCTGATCATCTTCATGGCCCTCCTCTGGATGAGGACATGCAATGTGGAAGGGGGACGCTAGTGGTCATACTGGGATGCTCACACCTCCTTTGGAAATAAAGTTGAGCTGGAGACTAGCACCACAACACTCCAAGACCCATTTTTCCTGGTGCGGAGAGGCAGGACCAAAGACATACCTTGGTACGCACCACCAACACCCAGATCCGGGCTCCACAGAGAGGTTGTGGAGTCTTCTTTTCTGGAGGCTTTCAAGACCCATCTGGATGTGTTCCTGTGTGACCTCTGCTAGATTATATGGTCTTGCTCTAGCAGGGGGGGTTGACTCAATGATCTCCAGAGGTCACTTCCAAACCCTAACATTCTGTGATCCTGTGAAAGGAGTGGGGCTGAGCAACCTCCAAGCAAAACTCAACAGGATGCTCTTCCCGTTTGAAGAACAAAAAGGGATAACGTGATCCTGCATCTCCACGGCTCCCACTTACCTCCTCCGGCATCATTTAGGAGCTGGAGTTTGAGGGCAGACAAGAGGGGACACCCCCTCCCGCAGTCTGCAGCAGCAAGGATACAAACAGGAGGCAGATGAGAGCTGACGGGTGTCACATCTGGCCGCCTCCCCGTGCAGCTCACAAGGAGAGCCGGGGCGGGCAGGCGTGCCGGTCGCCCGTCAGCCTGATTAGCAGCATCCCGCATCCCCGCTGTGCTCTGTCTCACAACCCCACAACCCTCACGTCCTGTCCCGTTGTTAACCTGGGAAAGTCGTGGCCAAAGCCTCCCCCAGCACAGCCAAGAGCTTAGCTGGGATTTAACACCAAAAAAAAAAAGGGGGGGGCGGGGAGGGGGCGAAATTGATTAGATGTTTTGAGGAGATATTCAAGAGCAGTTAAATATGCCCAGCTCATCGGTGCCTTTGAAAAATCTCACCCCTCTAAAAAATGAGAATTGATTTTGTATTTAAAAAGGAATCTATTTAATTTAAAAGTAAGATAATTTGAAATCATGACAGCTTGTATTAAGGCCGGAGTTTATGATAATCTATTAAAGTCATTGAAGTTAAGAACCTTCTCCCTGCCTCTGCTGCCAAGGCTCCCGTGAGGGTGATGTGGAATAGGGGGGAGGCAGGAGGTGCCCCCATTTCAAGGCACGGTACCTGGGCTGGAAATCAGACAGGCAAGAAGCTCCTGCATGCTCAGGGCAAAACAAAAAGGGACATGAGAAGCCATCAGGTATCTCAAGATGCTGAATTATCTGGTACAAGGAAAGAACAAGTTTGACCCATTGGCTGTGCTTTCTCATTCCTCAAGCTGATTTTGCACACAAAAAGATATTTCAAGACTTCTTCATTTCAAGACTATTTTCAAATACCTACAGCACTGCAGAGAAAGTGAAGGAGCCAAAGACACCATCTTCTGCCTGCTTTTTAATTGCATCACAAATCTCCACTGAGCCCAAGGGGCTGTGGGAAGCCAGGATGCTAATAAATACCCCTCTCACCAGTTTATAACCTGCAAAGGATGGGGGCCCAAAAAAATTAGCAGCCTGCAGGAGTGTGAATCCAGTTAATGACATATCAAATACTGCCGAGCCAACTGGTGAGGAAGAAGGGGGTGTGAAGTTTAGTGGACAGGGAATATTGAGCTGCTAATTAGCATTTCTTAATGGCCTCCAACCAGCAAGACTCAGTCTCCCTTCAGGAAAAAAAAAAATATATAACTAATGCAACAAACACCAAACGAGATGAAAGGCAACAATTCCAAATGGAAGTTTCCTTGAGTTAAAACAAGATGAAACCTTGAAATGCAGGCAGCCCAGCAGCCTCAGCACTGTTCCCATGTCTGTGCTGCTCCCCAAAAATCCAGGAGGTGGGAAAAGCCCCACAGCAAAATGATGGTGTCAAAGTCCTTTTGAAGCCACACATATAAAACCCTGTGGGGTTTTTTGGGTGTGAGCATGAAAGGTGATGCACATGGGGACCACGTGGGCTGAGCTGCTCCTGAGCAGCGAGGCACTGCGTGCGCAAGAAGGCAGCAAGTGCAATTAAAACACGCCGTGTTTGTCAGCAAAGGGAGCTATGAAGCTCCCTGCCCAAGTGCCTCCCCTCACCATAAACCAGAGGTAATAATCCCCAAAAGTAGCCCTCTGCCTTTGAAGGAACATGGAAGCAGCCACGAGATCCTGATGTTTGGAAGAGCTGAGCACCATGCACTCAACACACCTACCACTGGCATTGGGATGGCTGGAAGGGGTTGAGACACAAAAACGGTGCACAGAAAGCAGGCAGCAAGCAATGCCTCACCTTTTTGGGTAAAGATAAATGCAAAGCTAAAGCAGCAGATGAGGGCAAGCCAAAGCAAGAACATCTCCCCCAGCCCTAAGCTGAGCCACAGCTTGCCACTAGCTCCAGTGGAGAGAAGCAAATGCATGAAGGGGATGGATGCAGCAGACTCCCAGGTCAGGCAGGACAGCCCCTGGGTTCCAATCATCCCCACGAATGAACTTCAGCACAGCTTGCCTCAGGAGGATCCATCAAAATCCCTGCCACATCACCACCAGCAATGAGGGGATGCCCACAACCTCCACTCTCGTTGTTGATTTGTTACCAGAGCATCTCACCAGAGCTGGAGAGTCACAGCCATTTTTGGGATGCTCAGTTACACACACACACAGAGCACTTTATTTTCAGCAAGCACCATACATGACCCTCCAAAGAGCCCAGCATGTCTCCAGCTGGAGAGAAACTCTAACCCATGTGCACATCAGTAGGATGCCCAGCTTGGTCTCCATGGCAGGGAGATGCCACCAAGGTAGATGAAGCCACACATACATGCATGTGCTCCATGAAGGCTGGCCGAGGTTGAAAGCACTTGGAATGTTTAGAGGAGTTTTGAAGAGGAGAGTCAGGGCTGGAGAGTGATGGCATCTGGCCACCTTCAGGCTTCCCAGTCCTAACTCTCCCAGCTGCTCCACCTCACCCCTTCTCCTGCCAAAGGCACACTTTGCCATGGCAACCTCCTTGCACAGTCCCACCATCTTTGTGGGGAAACTGAAGCATGGAGCAAACTTGAGGATGTGGCACACGACAGAGCCAAAGTAATTAACTGCCACTTCCAGGAGCACCTGTGCAGCACCACCTGCCCTTCATGGTGCTCCCAGCCCATAGGCAGGCCCTCCATGGCCCAGAGGTAGCACTCTGGGGTCAGATCCAAGCCCCTGTCAGCCGATGGGGCAGCTGCTCTCTCCTTAGGAACCTCTTCCCTGTACACAGGCCCTGGATCTGAACAGGAGAAGGAGCAGTCACCCAGTTCCCTTCGCAGCATAGACACCCTGAACCAGACCTGGCCCAGAGGCACAGAGGTGGGTGTGGGGATCATCATCCATTGCTCCCATAGAGAGAACCAGTCACAGAATCCCAGCATGGTGGGGGTTGGAAGGAGATTATCAATTGCAACTCCCCTGCTAAAGCACGTTACTGAATGTTCAAACTCAACAAGATGGGCACAATTAATGGGTCTGGGGCTTACTGGGGACATTGCAGTCAGCACTGAGTGAAGCCAGGTTCCTAGAAGGATGCTCAAATGCACCCTCCAGCCATGCACAAGCCTCATGGAAACAAAAACAGCCACTGCTGCCAGTTCCACGCATCAACACAAAGTGGTCCTGTCCCCAGTGAGTGCACAGGTCCAGCAGAAAAGCTCTCTGCCCCATGGGTTTCTTGGCCTGGAGGAACTCTCCAGCTTCAGAGTTAACAAGTCTGGGTCTTACAAGATCTCTATGCACTTCAGGGCTACTACCATCCGAAAGCAGCACCCAGGCTAATAATAGGAATAATAATAATGATGCTAATGATATTAACAACACCACCCACATGGCAAAGCAGCACGACAACAACAACAATAATACCCACATGTGAAAGAGTGGCCATGTCAGCTTAAAACAAGCCCTTCTCTTGTTGGAGGGACATGTAACATGGCATTTCCTAGGTGTCACCAGGCCGAAACCCTGGTAAAAAGGAGGCTCATAAGGTGCCCCTTCTTGCCAGCTCAGCCCCAGCATCCTGGGTGAGAAACCATGTACTGGGACCGCCAGCCCAACCTCTCCATGATGTGGACCATCAGAGCCCCATGCACCCACAGGCTCTTGAGGGATCGATGTCCTGGGCAGTGATGCCCAGAAGACCACAGCCACCACCAGCACATCAGTGTGTGCTAGCACAGGGCCAAACATCCTCATATTTGTCCAGTGGCCGTAAGCACAAAGAGGCAGAAGCAAACTGCCCACCATCAGTAGAGCAAGCCCTGGGTACAGCAACAGTTTTTGGGGTGGGTGAGTCATTTCCTGTGCTCCCCAGTATATGGCACCTTGTGGATCTGAAAATTCCCAGAGGAAATCCCCACAGTGCCAGACAAGGACCATGCCAGGACACCCCTCACCCAGATGCTCCCTGCTGGCAGAATCCCAGGCCCCAGGGCCCATTAAGGTCTGGCATTCTGGGAACGGGTCCAAAAAGGGCAAGGGACAAGGGTCCACATCACCTTTGGGACATGAAAGTGGCCTGAGGCTAGCAGCCATGCCTGTGTGTTCCCCTGCATCTGCCGTGCTGCCGCCCTGTTGCCACAGCAACACTCTCCGGCCTCCGCCGCAGCATCCTGCAGCATCCCACAGACCAGGGAAATGAGGGCCAATACAGTTTGCTGCCCACTCCTCACACAGCCCCTATTCCCCAGCAAATCACCTTAGGGAGTCCCCACATACCCCCCACCCATGGCATCACCACCCCCTGCCTGCCTGTGCGAATCCCATGGGAGAACTGGGATTTCCACACAGCAGTGAATCCTGAGCCCACATAGTACCCAGGACTAGGGGTTTTTTGGCTCACAGAAAGGTCTGGGGGCCATGGGGGTGATGAAGCACTGGGGAGAACATCTAGGCCAGGGTCATCACTATACTCTGCCTGCACACAGAGGGCAGTGCCAAGCAAAGCAACACACTAGTGCCTGTTTTTTGGGCCAACATCCAGACAAAGGTAGCATTTCAAAAACTTTGCAGGGCACCTGATGTGCTGCTGGAGCAGCAATGGATGGAAAAGGCTTTCAGGAGATGGGCACAGCTCCCATGAGGCTGCTGGGGAAGTGATGATGATGCTTGCGCAGGGGTTACGTGCAGGCAGTGGTAGGAAGTTGGTGTTCTGCAGCAGTATCTCTGAGAGCAAAAAGTCTCAGTAACTTGTTCCAGGTGGCGGCAAAGGAAGCGCAGCAGAGGCCTTGCCCTGACCCCAGCGTAAACAACCGAGGAAATTCTTGTGGTTTTTGGTGGGAGAAAACTGAAGAGGCCCATCAGATTTGGGCAGAAGTGCTTCACACAGGAGGTAAGGCACAGAGGCCTGGGTAGAACAGGTGGGAAGAGCATGGACCACACGAGAAGGCCAAAGCCCAAGACCTGTGGGCAGGAGCACTGTAGGCAGCACACACAGAGGTGAAGTGGGAAATGCTGGATGGTGGAATATTTTTCCACCAGGCTGCAGGAAAGGTGACTCTACTTGGGGACAGACAAAGCCCTCACCTCCAGCTGGCCATGACTGAAGCTGACGCAGGCCTCCAGTCAGCATAAGCCACTGGTGACCCTGCACCAAGACAGAAACAAGTCTGTGGATGACAACCTGGGGATACACCAAACACCTCAGGCCTGCAGCATCTCCACAGCTACAGATGGTGCTGGGATGCTGCAGCAGGGTGAACTGGAACCAGGGTTGGGATGCTGCAGTAAGATGGACTGGCACCAGGGTTGGGGTGCTGCAAAGGGGTGAGAACTGGAACTGGTTTTGGGTTGTGGCAATGGAGTGAACTGGCACTGGAGCTGGGATGCTGCAGCAGGATGGCCAGTGACACAGCCAGGTCAGAGATGCTGTAGTGGGGTGAACCAGCACCAGGGCCAGGATGCTGCTACGGGGTGAAGCAGCCCCGGAGCTGTGAAGCTGCAAGGTACGGCACTCCGGTGCCGCAGGGAGGAGCCCGGCAGCCGGGGATACTCTCTGGGCCCGTCACCGGGAGGGGACCCAACCGCGTACCGGCGCTGCCCGTAGGCCCACCCGGAGACCTACCCAGCACGAAGTAAGGCAGCTCCGTATTCTCCAGATCGTCCACCACCACCATCTCACCGGGGAAATCGTTGCGTACAGAGAAGAGGAGCTTGGGCTCGGCGGCCGAGGGGCCGTGCATGATGCTGAGGTCGTTCTCCCGCAGGAAGGGCAGCGCCGACACCGTGATGCTCTTCAGCTTACACTCCAGCTCCTTGGCCGCCGCGTCCGCCGCCGCCGCAGCAGCAGCCTCGGCGGGGCCGCTGCCCGCCGCCGCCATGCAGCAGCCTGCGAGCAGGGTACAGAGCCCGGCCAAAGCCATCTTGGAGCCCCGCCGCCGCGCTCCCAGCG